>JAPFBL010001580.1:0-11249 GCA_026182355.1 Hermatobates lingyangjiaoensis | reverse complement strand
ACTAAAATTAGTTGAGGGAATACTGCGTACTATGGCAAAAGTCTAACAGAAGGTTTTAAACATAATTCATTTTATAAAATTTTAATAGATAGGAATGATTTTATCAATAAAGCAAAAAAAAGAATCAGATTTAAGCAATGTGGACTTTGTAATATTTATTATAGTATAACAAATAAAACCGGAAATAATCAAGATGAAACTATTACTTTTGGAAAACTTCTAGAGAATGTGCAATATCATAATGAAAACATCTACCAGTTTTTTAAAACAGATAACAATGCAGTTTTCTTCTTATTGATGTAATTAATCATGAAGCATTTAAAGATGATTATGGAATTGTTAAAATCCAAATTCCTTCATCTTGTACATATCAGGATGTAAAACACAAAGTTGTGTTAAAAGAAGAAAAATTATAACATTAGGATCAACAGTTAAATTAATTTTATATTTTTTTGTTATAATGGCTTTATATTATAGTTAATTTAATAAAGTGAAGGAAAATTTAGTTTACTAAATTTTCCTTCACTTTATTTTTGTATTTTTTAAGGTTCTAACAGTTCTTTTTGATAATATGTAATATTAATATTACAACAGAGATGCTAAGGATAATAATTGTAAAAAAAGTAAAAAAGATTAGTTAAAATTGAAAGATTGATTTTTGATAATGGTTATGATCATTAAGATCAACTCGTTTACGATTGCATTTCATTGAACAAACGCCTAATTTAAAATATAAACGATCTACATTTTTTTGATTAAAATAAATTTACAATTTGACATTTTCTTTTTTTAAAAAGTAAATTAACTCCATATTAATTCTTCCTTTTAGTGATTTAATACAAATTTATTATTGAATAACTATTATTAACTTACTTTTTACTTTTTTAACTTCTTTCATTAACTCCTGAAAAGGATTTTTTTATCATTTAAAACAAAAATATTATAAATAATTGTTATAATTTCATATTTTTAAATTCTGTCTTAATAACTTTTTTGTTTCAGCTGTGTTTATTGAAAAAAAACTTTATTTTCATTTTCTTTTGTAATATTTTCTGTTTCATTTTTATTTGCTTTAATCATCACAATAATAATCATGTCATCTCGATCGTGTTTTAAAAAGAAATTATATTGATCTCAAATTGTTTCTTCTGTAATTTGATGTTGTACCATTAAATTACCAGTATAATCAAAAATACTATTCAGAAAATAGTATTTTTGATTAGATTGAAGCAACATCTTATTTTCTAGTGACTTTGGATACAAATCTAAACTTTCAGAAAGTTTAGATTTCTTAATGATTTTAATGTTTTGATCACGAATATTATATTGTTTAATTAGTTTTAAAATATAGTTAAATTTAACTAGATGATGGTTAATATTACGAAAAATAAGTTTAATTAATTTATATTCACGAATGAAATATAATAACTTGAACCCTGTTATTTACCATTTTCATCATTTAAAACAAAAATCATTTTTGCTCTTAGATAACTTATTAAAAATAATACTATCTTGATTTAATTTAGTTTTTTTTAACAAGTTTTTTAAAACGATAATTATCGCGTTTAATTAGACTAGCTAATTTTTTTGATAATTTTTCATTTGAACGCGAAAGGAAATAATTCCTAATAAAATTGCGGCAAGAAAGGATGAAACAGCAATAAAAGCTTCTCAATAAGTTGCTAAAAATTCTCAAATATATTCAAAAGTAATCATTACATCTCCTCATTTGTTGTTATTTTTAAGGTGATAATTGATACTAATTTTATCTTATCATATTTGCTAATAAAAAAGATCGGATTTCTTTTTTAAATAAATAGCAGATTGCTCTAAGTTATTTTATTAATAAAATAACTTAAATTTTTAGTAATGACTATTTTTTGACGAAATTCATTTATCAAATTGATTTAATACGACATGAACAAGTGGTCCAAAGGCGAAAATAAAGGCTACTGTTCCAAGATTAACATAATTTAAGAAAAATTTCCCTTTTAAATCTCAACTAATTGTATTAGTTGTTAATGTAATAATAATTCCAGGTAAAATAATACAAAAATCTAACAATATACGGGCATTAACAAATTTTCAGTTACTCATTTTTTGAAAGTTAGTACAAATTGAATTATAAGGACCTAAAAAAATATTGGATTTAAGCCAAATGGCATCACCAACAGCATTTAATAAAAACCCAGTTAAAAAAATTCACATGCGAATTGTATAAGGACTGTTTTTAATGCTATTTGCAACACTTGGTGTTAAATATAATTCATGTAGTTGCAATATAAAGGGCTCTAAAAAGACAATAATTAAATCCATAATTAAGACTGTTCATAATAAACTAAATTCTTTTTTATTTTTTGTTATTTGATATTTTCGATAAGCACTAATTACTGCAAAAGTAAATGAAAATAACATTAAAATTGCAAAATAAAATCCTAAAACTAATCAATGGACTGTTCCATTAGAAACAGTAGTATCTAGCGTTCCATCAGGATAAATCCCCTTTCAGACCATTAAAACAGCATAAATCGTAAAATCAAGATGCATCACCCCAACCGCCGTTGGCAATATAAACTTAAACCAATCGTAAAAATGTATAATCCTAATAAAAAAAAGAAGATTTTTAGACCTCATCTTTTTCAATCTATTAGGAAAAGATATTGTTTTTTCATAGTTTTTTCCTTTCTATTAATCATTTAAATATAGCACACTTTTACATTATTAAATAAAAAATATTTGTAATATTTAAAACAATAAAAAAAGAAAAACAATTGTTTTTCTTTTTGAAAATAATAATATTTCGTTTATTTGTTTCAACGTTTAGATCTATTAGTTCATTTGCAAACCATTAAAGGTCGGAACATTACTTTTAAAAAATTACGAAAAGATTTTTTTGATGAACTAATCGTTTGATAATAATTTGGAGCATATGAGTTTTGGTGTTGGTCTTTTGCCTCTAATTGTTTTAAAAACTGTTTTTTACTAAAGTTGACTGGTTCTTTTTTTGCTGATTGTAAATTAGTTGTTGCTGAAACAACATTATTTTGAGATAATAATGGTTTTTGTCCTTCATTAGGTTTTCTAAATTCACTTAATTCATCAGGTTCATCCTTAATTTTACTTAAAAAAGTTGGCTTTTTGCTTGGATCAATTCGATTTGCGACATAACCACCCTGTTTTGCTGGTTTAAGATAGTGTTGTCTTGGAACATTATCATAGACTTTACTGTTTTTTAAAGTTGCATTTTCTGATGAATTGGTTTGTGAACTGATACTATTATTGTCCTTAGTTGTTGTTATTTGTTCTTGTTTTGGATTTTGCATTACGTAAATCCCTTTTGTTGCGTCATAAATAATAAGGGCTGGTTGTTTTTCTTTATTGTTTTCATCAAATAAATCAATAACAGGACGATTATCATTTGTTTTAATCGTTAACCCATTTTGTTTTGTTAAGTGTTGGTCTGAAAAACGATTAAAAGGTAATGATTTTTCGGGTTGTTTTAAAGTAGTAACAAGCTTTGGTTTTTGGGATTGGTGTTGTTGACTTGTTGTTTTAAAGATATGATCGTATTTACTCATTCGAAAATTATAAATTCCACCATGATTTGCTTTTTTACGATAAATTTTTGCTGCTTGGATTTCACGTTCACGACGAGCATAATATTCTTCAATCATTTTATTTGTTTGTTCAACCTTCCCATGATGGTTATGACGAATTAGTTTTTCCAAAGTAAAAGCATTAATTTTTTTATTAAATAATTTATCTTGCTTTTGTGATGGATATTGTGCTAAAGTTGTTTTTTTAAGTTCTCCTTTTGTTATGGCCATGATATTCTCCTTCTTAAAATAAGTTTATTTTATTATAGTAATTATCGACAATAATATTATACCAAATTTCAAAAAAATAAAATAACAACTAACTAAGTCAGTTGTTATTTTATAATTCTTGTTGTATAATACAATGAATATTTCCCCCACCCAATAATACTTCTCGAGTATTAATTGGAATTATTTTACGATCAGGAAAACATTGTTGTAAAACATCTACCGCATTTTGATCTTAAATTGGGTCATCAAAAGCGGGCACCAAGACAGCACCATTAATAATATGAAAGTTAGCATAACTAGCTGGCATACGAAATCCAGCAATCCGTGTTGCAAACCGAATACTATATTCACGATTTTCTGCTTCTGATTCACTTACATGAAGGATTGATGGTTGATGAAGTTTTGTTACTTTAATTTTTCTGCCCTTGGCATCGGTACTATTTTCTAATACTGTTAAGGCTTCTAAACTACGTTCATACTGAGGATCATTTTGATCATCAGTTCAAGTTAAGATAACGTGACCAGGAGCAATAAAATGCATTAAATTATCAACATGGCCACTAGTTTCATCATTATACACGCCACGGGGAATTCAAATTACTTTTTCTGCATTTAAATATTGTTTTAAATATTCTTCAATTTCCGCTTTTGTTAAATAAGGATTACGATTGGGATTTAATAAGCATTCCTCTGTCGTATAAATTGTGCCATCCCCGTCTTGATGAATGCTTCCACCTTCTAGAACCATTGGGGCTTGATAATAATTAATTATCAATGGTATAATCTCATTTAAAATCAGGGGTATTTATTTCAGGAACATTTTGCATTCCTCAGCCATTTAAAATGAAAGTTAACAGCACGACGTTCACCTTGGTCATTAATAAAATAAAGGGGTCCAATATCACGAGCTCAACTGTCAAGATGTTTAATTTCAACTAAAATAACATTTTCATCTAACATTGCTCGTGCTTCGGTGTAATCTTCATGATTAATGATCATTTTAACAGGTTCATATTTACTAATGGCATTAGCAATTTTAGCAAATGTTGCTCGTACTGGTTTACTATCATCATGTCAGTTATCTTTCATATGTGGTCATAACATTCAAGTACTACGGGTGTTGGGTTGATTCAATTGGCATATAAAAGCCATCTTGTTTTGGTGTTGTGGTTAATAATTTACTCATTACTTTTTTCCTCCTTAAAGAATGATTGATATCAAGTAAAGGGGCGTTGCCCCTAAGTCGCTTCGCGACTTTTATCCCTTAAGTAAGGTGGTGCGTGGATAAACCACCACACCACCTTACTTTTTTTACAACATAATTATACTATATTTATTATTAAAATTTAAAAATAACGTAAAAGTCCATTAACCATTGCTAAAACCAATATAGAACTTAACATAATCTTAAACGTAATATCAAAAGCAAACAAATTACCAATATTATTAAATAAATCAGAGACATTACTAAATACATGTACTATCCCATTAACAAAATTATAAACTTCTTTCATACCAGGCAAATTATTTACCAACCAAATTCCAGCATTTTCAATATGACAAGCAATATTATATCAACTACAATTTTTATATGGTATTTTTCAAATATCGCCACCATTAATCTCATTATTTCAATCACTAGCATTATAAATACTAAAATTAAACCCAAAAAGATCTAAAGTAGACTGAGTAGGCAAATTTTTACTTTGAAAAGTAATTATATTAAAACCACGATATTTATTAGTATCTGTTGTCATATCAAGCATTTTAATCTTATTTTCATAACCACCATTACCGGGCAATACATCAGTTAAATAATCTCAATTTGATAAATAAGAATAATAATTATCATTTGAATTTATTTTAAAAGCATTTGCCAATTTCACTTGATATTGTGGGTCAGTACCATTAGAAACTCAAAAATTAAAAAGCATTGACTTAGGATATAATAAAAAACCATTTTTTACAAAAAACAAAAAACCTATATTCCCAGTTAAACTAGTAAAAATTAAATATTCTTTATAATTAGAAACATCAAATAAAGTCCTTAAAACATTAGAATAAAAATAATCTAAAAGTTTAAACAATAAATTTAAATCATTAAAATTATCAGTTAATTTATTATTAACATAAAACTTAAAATTATCTTCTTTTAAATTATTTAAATTAATTACATTACGATAATTAAAATTAAACATTAAAAAATTTAAATCAAAATTGGTTGTATGTAAAAAAGAAGGGTTTTCAAAAAAACTCAGAAATTGAATAAGAATAATAAACCATTTACTAAAATAGTTTTTTTATTTGTAAAACCAAAACTATTAATTGATTCAGAGAAAGGACAACACCTTAAATTAGAAGAAAAACAGGTACACTTTTGTAAAGATTTCTAAGATATTTAATAAATGTGTAAACAACTTAAAGAGGGTATCAGAAAGTTGTTATAGTTTTTTTGTAAATATTTAAGATATTGCCCTTTCTCTGAATCAATTAATAGTTTTGGTTTTACAAATAAAAAAACTATTTTAGTAAATGGTTTAATTTATTATTCTTATTCAATTTCTGAGTTTTTTCCAAAACCCCAATCTTTTTTATACGACCGAATTTGTTTTTCCTCAGTAATAAATAAAGGAAATAAATAAGATTTTTTAGGATTTCCGCTAGTAAATACTGTTGTATCAGAATTATCAATAACATATGAACAATTTTTATTATTAATTACCATATTTTGTATTTACATTCCTTATATAGTTTAATTATTTCATCTTTCTCTGATCATCAATATTATCATCAATATCTAATGAAAAATCTAAATCATATGTTCTTCTTTTTTCTTTTTCTGCTTTTTTTCAAGCATATTGTCACGATTTTGATAGATGAGTATATTCAATTGTTTTTTTGAGTTTTTAAAACCTAAATAATCATTTAAAATATGTACTGTAATAACATCTAATTTTCAATCTCATCTAATAGAAACATAAAATAAATTTCCATCAATTAAAAATGGTTTTAATTTTAAACAAATTTCATCATCTGCTTTAAATCATTTTGACTTTGATAAATCTTTTGTATCTTTAACAGTATCATTTTGTAATTTAATAACTGGTATAAATATATAACCATTTCATAATTCAGTTGTATCAGTTGTATCATTTTTAATAGGACTATTTTCTTTAATCTCTATTAATTGCGTTAGATATCCGTGTTCGTTTTTCATACAGACATCTCCTTTCTTTTAAATAATTTAATTAAATTAACTTAAAAGATTTCAGGTTTAAAATTTAAATATAAAAAATGATTAGTTAAAATATTGCTAAAAAATTAGTGTTTTTTATTTGAATAAGTTTTATAAATAAACATAAAAAAACATTTAATTATATTTAAGTTTCCTCAAACGAAACCTTTTAAGATTTGAAACTCAAACATACTTAAATGTTTAAGTTAAATTAATAATACAATAAAATATTAAATTGTCAAATTTTCAACACAAAAAATAAATATATTGTAAAATATACATCCCCATCTTGTTTTTTTTTTTTTTTTTGTTTTAATTAATTTGTGGTAATTGTTCTCAAACGCAATTGCCACTTTTTAATGAGTTTTTACTCATTTTTTTATTTTTAACACCTTAAATTTTTTTTTTATTAACAGTAAAATTAGTATTTTTAACTAAAACATATTTTTTTATATTCTCTAAACTTATCTAAACCATAATAACTATCACAACTAAAATCAATTTTATAACCATTTTTATCACCAAAAGCAAAATAATTTAAGTTATCTTTAACTGAATAAATTAAATCTTGTTCTGATAATTCAACAACTCCAACCTTTATTTTTGGGTTTTTACAATTACGACTAAATTGATATGCCTTAATGTTTAAATCATAGTAATTTTGACTTTTATTATCATTTGCTGTTTTAACAATATATTTACCAATATACTTAAAAAACATCTTCATTTGTTCCTTTACGAACTTTAATATTTTTATTAATTTCATAAGGTCAATATTTTAAAACTACTCAATTAGGTACTTTTTGATTAAATATAATATGAAAATGAACTGCTCCGCGATTTTGATATTCGAAGTATAAGTATATTTTAAATTCTGCCTTATCATTTGGGCGTTTAAATCTTTTTATCTCATCATTGTTTTTGATTAATGTAAAGTAAAGATGCAAGTAGGATTTTTAACCCTTATTAATTCAATAGTATATCTTTTATTAAAAAATGCAATATTTTTCAAAAAAAAAAAAAAAATAATAATTTTTTTAAATATAAGTTAATATTTCAGCACGCAAAAAAGAAAACTTTGCTACAAATATATAATTCATATTTAAAAAAATTAAATATTAATATTTTGTAAAAATACCTCTTTGGAGGATACTCAACCTAAACTCGGTCACAATATGACATTTTTTATTCCTCCTAATTTTGTTTACCTAATGCTCAATGTTCATCAGTCATATTTTCAAATGAAACGGGATAACTTTTATGCATTAATTCATTTAATTTATTTTCTTGATTACATTTTGAACAATAACCTCAATATCTTTGTTTAAGACAAATTTTATTTAACTTTTTCATATAAACCTCCTAAATTATTCCTTTGATTTTTAACTCGCTGGCACTCACTCCCAAGTGAAAGTGACAAGCGATGGCGGTGTTAACATTTACAATTAACTACAAAGTACTACAATGTTCTACATTTTGTAGTTACTTGTAGTATTAAGTACCTCCTCATCAAGTCCCCACTAGTAGATTAATTAAGAAATCCTTGCCCAGTTCTTAAAAGTTATTCAACCTCTACGCACACGATTTTATTTTTATCCTTGCAATTAATAGTTATGAATGCACCACTACGCGTCTATATTAATCAAAGTCATTAATTTACAAAATCGCAAAAAACAAGTTAACAGCTCTAATGATTTCATACCGGCAAAATGCCTTGCTGGGGAATCTTCCTTAAAAAATATGTAATTGTAAATTAAATAATTGTAGAGCCAATATATTTAATTTTTAAAGTTAATTTTCAAATAAAAAAACAACCCTTTAATAAGAGTTGTTTTTTCCTACTTCATCCTTTATTCTACATAATAAAAAACTTTTTTAAATCATATTTACATTTTTTAATATCAGTTTCATTAACTGCATAAGTAAAAGTTAAAAAACCAAGATTTTTACAATTTCAAAAATTTTCGTATGCTTTACGAATAAAATTTCCTTGTGTACGAACACGACTATTTTATAGTTTTTTTATTATTTTTTCCAGTATTTTTAACACCATATTTATTACGAAGATTATTATTAATTAATTCTAATGGTAAAATAATATTTTTAACATAATTACCATAAAATACTTTTTTTAAATAATATTCTTTTTTAACATAATTTAAAGCATTCATAATTACATTATGACCTTTATTTATAAATTATCTTGAATAAAAACATTATTCATTTTTATAAACTCCTTTCAAATAAAAAAACACTAAATTAAATTTAAAAAGTTTCCTCAAACAAAACTACAAATAGTTTGAAACTTTCAATATAATTAAGTGTTTATATTTGAAAGTTATTTTTATTATAAATTATCTTGTTGAAAAGTCAAATTTTAATTATTTTTTTAAAATGCTAATTAGTTAACTTTCTATTATGTTAGTTAATTCAAAAACATTATATCATAGAAAGAGTTAGTTTCTTGGTCCAATTCGTTGAAAACACCGTTTTAAATTATGATGTCATCAAAAATAAATTGCATCAGTCAACATAATAATTGTTACTGGAATCAAGGCCATTGCTAAACACGCTGGGACAAAATACCAATTACTTTGATTATAAACTTCTAAATCATTTAAATTTAAGATTTTATTATTAACTCATGGAATAAATAACATGATAATGTTCAATAATACTGCTCCAATGACAGCAAAAATTAATGGATGATTAATAATTGGTTTAAATTGTGATTTAATTTTTCAATCTGTTAAAGTAATAGTATTTACAAACATACTTGGGGCACAAGTTAAGGCCAGAAAAATTGATGTTCGTCCAAAATCAGAAATTTGTAATTTCATTTCAACAGTAATTGTTGGATCACTACTACGTAAAAAATCAAAAACAGTTTCATAACCATATGCTTGATAAGCTTCAGCAGGAACAAAACTCATTCCAAAATAATAAGCTCCAATACAAACACTACTTGTTAAAATGGTAATCCGTAACATTGGTCATCAGATATTTCGAAAGAGTGGATTTTTACCTGGATTGGTTTAAACTTTCATTAAAGTATCATCATTATCTCCCATTCCAATACAAATTGCTAAAATTGATTCAATTACTAAGTTCATTCATAAGATATCAGTTGCTTCAACGGGTGAAACATGATTAATTAAAGATAAAATAAAGATTGATAAAACATTAGCAAAGTTAACGCCAATAACAAAAGTAATTGCTCGGCGAATTTTTTGATAAACATTACGTCCTTCATTAACTCCTCTAATGATTGTCTCAAAATTATCATCTGTTAAAATAACATCTGCTGCTTGTTTGGCAACATCAGTTCCGGTAATTCCCATTGCAACACCAAATATCAGCTTTGACTAAACTTGGAGCATCATTAACCCCATCACCCGTCATTGAAACTAAATATTTTTTTTGTTGTAAAATATTGACAATGCGGACTTTATGTTCGGGATTAACCCGTGCAAAAACCTTAATTTTATCAATAATACGAATTAACTGTTTATTACTCATTTTCATTTAACTGTTCTGAAGAAATTACTTCATATTCAGAATAAGCTAAATCTAATTCTTTGGCGATAGCTAATGCTGTTGTGGCATGATCACCAGTAATCATAACAACTTCAATCCCAGCTGCATGTGCTTTTTTAACAGCTTCAATTGCTGAATGCCGAACAGGGTCAATCATTCCAACGGCTCCTAAAAAAATTAAATTAGTTTCTAACGCTTCTGGGTCTTGTTCATCATCAAATTTTGTGTTATAGGCAAAAGCTAAAACACGTAATGCTTGGGTTGACAAATTATCAGCTAATTTTAATAATTCTGTCTTGTGTTGGTCAGTTAAAATTAAAATTTCATTTTTAATCATAATGCGATTACAATACTGTAATAAACTATCTAAGGCACCTTTTGTAAAAGTTGTACTTATACCATCAATAATGTTTAATGTTGACATTAACTTTCGTTCTGAATCAAACGGAACTTCATCAATTCGTTCTCATTTATCACGTGAATCTTGTTCATCATAGGCAAATAGTTCAGCATAATCAACTAGTGCTAATTCAGTTGGATCACCAATTCGTTCTTTATCCTCTGTAACACTATCATTGCATAACACTAACGCTTTTAAAAATAAATCTTGGTGTTGATCATGATTAGCTGTTTGATATTCATCAGCACTA
>JAPFBL010001579.1:0-11104 GCA_026182355.1 Hermatobates lingyangjiaoensis | reverse complement strand
TGCAATAAGATGAAAGTCTAGGGCTAGTAAGAGCTGCTTAAAACTACAACCTTGATTGTAATCCCAAGATAATAAATATTTTGAGACGTTTTGGAGTTTTGAATGTTGATGGATTATCAACTGCAAGTGGTTGTGGGAGGGGGGGGGGGAATCTTATACCTGTTTTGACTTTATATGTGTTCCTACCTTTGGGCCATATAACCACCAAAAATCAAATCAGGCCGACTAGTTTAACGTGCTGCCCTTTAGCCACTTTAGATTACTCCAAAGTGCCCAAGGTGACCTTACGGAGGCGGACCCACACGATACTACGGCGGCGCCATCAATACTTACTTCTCACATCAGTATCAGGTCAGCGTACTCAAATCGAGAAAAAAAAACAATTTGCCTGATGCTTAACTTTTACCTTACCAGCAGGAAAAAAAAGGGTGGGAGCTTTCGGCAAATCTTATAACCACTGCAGGCGGCAAAAATAGTTGTTACGACACTGAGTCCTATGCCCTTGCGTGCGGGGGGGGGGGGGGGTACGCACGACATTTTGAGGGGGTGAAAATAGAAAAAATTAAAATAATAAAAAGCTAACAAAAAGGCTGAGATTTTATACCAATATGAGTTTAATTACCAATATACAATATAATAATTAACGATAAATATTGTTTAACATATACAAGTCTCATGATAGTTATGATGACTTAAATCTACATGTAAGTCAGTCTAGAGTATTGGCTATACTTGTTTTCGAAGTGGACTATTAGTGGCTTTGTCTAGCCCCCACCCAGGTGGTCTTTATTTCTGAAACAAAGGATGAACCTCATATTGGTGTTCATCATAATTGAAAGACAAAATTTATTATTCTAATCATAGAGAAATATTGTGCTGTAAAGAGTCTCCTAAAAAATTGCACTATTTATTTTATTTCGTTAATTACCACAAATATAAAAACAACATGTTTAATTTGTTTGTAAATTTAATTTTTTCAAAAGTTTTATTCCTTGGTACAATTACAGTTATATTAGTCAATTATTTACGTTTTTAAATTATTTTTTTTCACTTTACTATAAGTAAAGTATAGTGATAGTGAAAAAATTCTATCTCGAGATTTTCACAGAATTATATGTTTTGATGTCCCAGAAGTCTTTTTATGTAGTTTTTTTGATGATGTCTGTGGGTGGGTGAGTATGTTAGCATTGCTTGTTACCCACGCCACGGTCCAGAATCTTTGATGGATTAAGTTGATATTTTACACAAAAATGGGCCTCCTAGTGCAGATCTGCCCTATTGTTTGAGAGCAATTGTGCATGATGAATAAGTGACTTTTTTGCCAAAACCTGTTTTTAGACAACATTTTTTTTCTCCTAAACTACTAATTCTAGAGTCTTGAAATTTTGGCATTATCTTTGAAGCTACAAAAGGTATAAACGAAAAATAACCTCAGATTTTTAAAACTAAAGGAAATATTTCATTTCAATAAAATGTAAACATTTTGACTTGTAATTTAATCTGAAAGCTTGTCAGTGCGATACAAACATATTTAACACATTAACATATGGTCAACTTAGTTGACCATGGTCACAATATATGCCTATATTCTCGTACAAAAGCAAAAGACCTGGTCAGGTGTGTTAGCCTTGTATTATTGAATACTTACATTATGCATTATTAGTAAATTTTATCCGAAAAATGTGATGTCTTTTCTCGTACTTTAGTACAAGATATAACAATTTTTTTTTAGACGAAATTCACATTAGACGAATTGTGTTTGGATGAATTGTTCCTTAGATGAATCATATAATAGATAAATATACCGGAACCGGTTTTTGATCTGTTACTTTGCAAACATTGCCTCTGATGACCAGGAGAATCAATTTAAAATTGAATGTTACAATTTACCAACACACATGGTCTTACTTTTCAAGTGATCATGAAAAGTAAAATTTCACGTTTAAAATTGAATGTTACAATTTACTAACACACATTATCTTACTTTTCACGTCTTCATGAAAAGTAAAATTTCACGTTTAAAATTGAATGTTACAATTAACCCCAACATCCATGATTCTGCTTTTCACCTGATCATGAAAAGTAAAGTTTCACGTTTAAAATTCAATATTGCAATTTATCCCAACATACATGATCTTACTTTTCATCTGATCATGAAAAGTAAAATTTCACGTTTAAAATTGAATGTTACAATTTACCAACACACATTATCTTACATTTCACGTGATCATGAAAAGTAAAATTTCACGTTTAAAAATTGAATGTTACAATTTACCAACACACATTATCTTACATTTCACGTGATCATGAAAAGTAAAATTTCACGTTTAAAATTGAATATTACAATTTACCAACACACATTATCTTACATTTCACGTGATCATGAAAAGTAAAATTTCACGTTTAAAATTGAATGTTACAATTAACCCCAACATCCATGATTCTGCTTTTCACCTGATCATGAAAAGTAAAGTTTCACGTTTAAAATTCAATATTGCAATTTATCCCAACATACATGATCTTACTTTTCATCTGATCATGAAAAGTAAAATTTCACGTTTAAAATTGAATGTTACAATTTACCAACACACATTATCTTACATTTCACGTGATCATGAAAAGTAAAATTTCACGTTTAAAATTGAATGTTACAATTTACCAACACACATTATCTTACATTTCACGTGATCATGAAAAGTAAAATTTCACGTTTAAAATTGAATATTACAATTTACCAACACACATTATCTTACATTTCACGTGATCATGAAAAGTAAAATTTCACGTTTAAAATTGAATGTTACAATTAACCCCAACATCCATGATTCTGCTTTTCACCTGATCATGAAAAGTAAAGTTTCACGTTTAAAATTCAATATTGCAATTTATCCCAACATACATGATCTTACTTTTCATCTGATCATGAAAAGTAAAATTTCACGTTTAAAATTGAATGTTACAATTTACCAACACACATTATCTTACATTTCACGTGATCATGAAAAGTAAAATTTCACGTTTAAAATTGAATATTACAATTTACCCAACACACATTATCTTACATTTCACGTGATCATGAAAAGTAAAATTTCACGTTTAAAATTGAATATTACAATTTACCAACACACATTATCTTACATTTCACGTGATCATGAAAAGTAAAATTTCACGTTTAAAATTGAATGTTACAATTTACCAACACACATTATCTTACATTTCACGTGATCATGAAAAGTAAAATTTCACGTTTAAAATTGAATGTTACAATTTACCAACACTCATGATCTTACTTTTCACGTGATCAAGTTATGAAGTTACTTTCTCGTGGCATAATAATTTTCCCAGCGGGTTTTACCTCTTTTAATTTATCTTTTTTTTTTGTCTGTATATCCCTATTTTTATTCGCATAAATGTAATGGCTAAAATTGTTTTTCAATCTATAAGACTCAAAAATAAGAATTATTCCTTTACAATCAAACAGCAGCTGACTATGCCACGAAAGAACTGACAGATTTCCTTTATTAATATTGACCTAAATAACAAATAATGCTATGAACTTATAATTCTGTAATTTTTTTGCCAAAATGGCATCTTTTATAATATTTAAATGTAATAAAAAAACATTTTTTTTTAACTTGAGAGGTAGCAAATTATCTATTCAAAACATTTTAGTTCAGATTAGTAAACTCCCTATATAAGTTAACAGTAAGGGCGGGAGGTTGGAAGAAAAACGTTGGATGAAGTTTTTGATGAGAGTTAAAGAGATCGGGAGAGACATCAAACTTGCCACTTAGGTGTTCACTCGACCTGCTACAAGGCTTGAAGTAAGGCGAATGTAGGGATGGGCGTATCGACTACTCTCGCGTATAGATACTTGGAATACGACTACTTTTGAATACAGTGCACTAATTCTGCTATCCACTATCTTGCGTATCGAATACTTTTCCCTGATCACTCGACACTCTCATTATTTATCCCATCACATACATACATTAACTTACAGCTTTCTACAATGTAAAATTATTGTAAGACAGAAATTTATTTTTAACATCGTTGGTCAAAAAAACCATATATTACTATTTAGATAGGGCCTACTAATATTACACAACTTAATGTTAGGATTCACTTTTACCAGGTAAAAATGCTTTATAAAAATATTATAGTTCACAAGATTTACTTAGAACGGAGAAAAAGGAGCAGTAGAAAAAAAGACACTCGGTTGAATAAATAGACTTATTTATTTAATAGAGGTAGAATTTCTTAATACAACAGAGGACAATCAAAAACAGATAACAAGTAAGTAGCAGAGTTGGTCAGACACCAGATGCAGGTCACTCGCAGTCTCAAGCTTGAGGGCGGAGTGAAGAGGTATTACCAGTCTGCCTCCGTTGCTGGTAGCTTGAAGTAATGGTGCAACTGCTAAGTAAATCATTATTATAATTGGCGGGAAAAGAGGAATGAGTAGGAGTTGGCGGGTGGTGGATGACGTCATAATCTGTGGTGGAGTGGAGAAGGGTAGTAGGTTTAGTGTTATTTATTCATTAGCTATATTTATTTATTTACATTAGGTTATAAGTCTGAATCGGGTGAATATTGAGTACCCCGGTAGCTTAGTAATTAAGGTTAATATGGCTGTGATAGTCTATGATAGGTTAAAGACAACTGTGATATTAGTTAAGCAAGTTTAAGAGTACTCATCAGGGGGAATAGGAAGTAAGTACTCCTGATGAACTGTGGTTACTAAGAGAGACATCAGGGGGAATAGGAAGTAAGTACTCCTGATGAACTGTAGTTACTAAGAGAGACATCAGGGGGAATAGGAAGTAAGTACTCCTGATGAACTGTGGTTACTAAGAGAGACATCAGGGGGAATAGGAAGTAAGTACTCCTGATGAACTGTGGTTACTAAGAGAGACATCAGGGGGAATAGGAAGTAAGTACTCCTGATGAACTGTGGTTACTAAGAGAGACATCAGGGGGAATAGGAAGTAAGTACTCCTGATGAACTGTGGTTACTGAGTTATAGTGGGAATAATCAGTTATGTGTGATTATGTGTGATATTAGTATTATTGTGTGATGTCAGTCGTGGTTGCCCGCCTCCGCGAGGTCCACCTTGAGCACATCGGTGGCGCGTCGTGCCCCTGTCTTACCATTTGGTTTGAAGGGGGTTTGGGCGCCACTGAAGTGGCTAAAGGGCACCACGTAAAAAAACATCAATCTGGTTGCTTCATGTCATGTTATTGGCCGAAAGGTCAGGGTGCATGTTTATGAATCAATAGGTGGGGCGGGGAAGGGAAAAGGAGTACTTGATAAGAACGAATCCCATACAACTATTTTGTATTCTTATCATAAGAGATCGAATATGTATCGAAGTATTCGAAAGCAGTCGTGTTGGTATCTGCGTATTCGACTACATCGATTCCTGAATTTATTCGACTACTTTGAGTACTTCGTATTCGATATGCCATATCTACGTGAATAATCTTACTAAGACAGAAGTTCCCAAAGTGGGTTCCGAGGAACCCAGGGGATTGTCTGGGGTTCCGTAAAATAAATTTAGTAAAAACATTTTTCTACAATTTTTTTTTTTGTGGGTATGGATTTATTCTATAATTCTTGTGAATCATGAAACCGAATAATGTTATAGCGTTTTTCTTGAAGTGTGTTTGTTATTTACATGTGTATATTGATTCTACCTTAGTTATCTAGATGTGCTACCGGTTGATTAGACTGTTGCATGACGGGGCATTATGACCCACGTGAAAGGTACATGAGCGCCGAGTGACTGCCTCCTAACGAGATGCATTAGACCAGAGGTTCCCAAAGTGGGTTCCGCGGAACCCAGCGGTTCCTTAACGGACTGTCTGGGGTTCGTGAAAAACATTTAGTAAAAACATTTTTCTAAAAAATTTTTTTTGTGTGTATGGATTTATTCTATATTTCTTGTGAATCATGAAACCGAATAATGTTTATATCTACATATACCCATAAGTAGAAGTGGTCAAAATTTTATTCATATTTAGGATGAATCACTAGTCAGTTTTTGGAACTATCTGATTCCCGAATTTCCAGCTATTGCAAAAGTAGTACTTGACACATTGTTGCCATTTCCCACTTCCTACTTATGTGAAACTGGATTATCCCTTTAAACTCCCATAGAAACCAAATACCGAAGTAGACTTAATGCTGGTGCTAACTTGAGAATCAAACTCTCAACTATAAAGCCAAAAATAATTACAAAACAAACTCTGTGTTAAAATTGATAGTAATTCTGTTTTATGTGTTATACACTTGTAGAACATATGGAAATTAAAATCTTTTAGTTTTGAATTTTTATTCGAAAAATACACATAGCAGTAATATTACTTTTTTAATTGTCTTTAAACATACATACTATTTAAAAAGGCATATGAAAATATTTATATTATGATTGGATAAAATCACTAGAATCTGGGGTTCCCGGAAAAGTTACTGGAACCAAAAAGGGTTCCGCGTCGAAAAAAGTTTGAAAAACTGTGCACTAAGGTGATAGGAAGGAGAGCCTGGACCATCAGTTGAACCCCTGTACTCAGCATGAGTAATAGCAACAAGAGATTGGCATTGTTAAGTTTTTGGAACCATAAATCTTTTTTTATGGCATCTACAATCAAATTTACATTGCATTCTTCAAGTTCTATAAGCTTCAAGTTCAATATAAGAATATTGAAATTATTTTATAAGAATTTTGTTTCCAAATGCCTAGCTCATTATAACACCTAACATTTTTCAATCAAATATATCATTAGAGAAATCTAAAAGAAGGCTGTGTTTTCCATTTTCAATATCTAGCTGCAATCACCTTGAAAAATGAGAAGCAGTAATGTTCTTTTAATTTGAAGACGTTAAGTTCTGTGTATTTTTAACTGTGACGTGATATTACTATCATTGATGGCGTTTTCAAGAATATCTGTTATGTGATTGCAATTTGTTATTGCAAAATGGCAAGTTATCTATCTTCCTATGACGAGGCAATCGAAATATAATAGTCAGTTCTGTGATTTATTTTATGTGTGTTCATTTTGTGAATTAATTATATAAATATATACAAAGATTTCACATAATCACGTGAAATAACAATCAATGATCAAACCACAATATGACATGGGAAGACAAGACTAAGATCTTTCAATCGTAACAAGCGGTCTTCGTCAGAGTCAGTTGGGTTTTTGACACAGACGAAGACCGCTAATTACGGTTGAAAAATCTTAGTCTTGTTTTCTCATTTCATATTGTGGTTTGATTATTTATATATATATATATTCACTGATAAAACGAAATACGATCCAAACTGGACACAATACGAGTTCGAGATTAACAAAGAGCAACACACAAAGTAGGGAAACACACTTACAGACTCAAATTTTCGGGTAATCCGTCTTCAGGAGAAAAGAGAATGGGAGACCAAGCACGTTGTGTTACTTGCCGTTGCGTCTACAACGTGCTTGGTCTCCCATTCTCTTTTCTCCTGAAGACGGATTACCCGAAAATTTGAGTCTGTAAGTGTGTTTCCCTACTTTGTGTGTTGCTCTTTGTTAATCTCGAACTCGTATATATATATTATAAATATTGATAAAAGTATCGACCGTGGTATAGAAAAAAAAACTAAAGTTTATCGGGACTCGGTCAGTTCTTCAGGTTCAAATTAAACTCTCATTGCCAACTGAACTGAACAGTTCAGTGTCACGTGTTAATTCAGACTACAGTTGTTGTTAAAATCCACATACTATTTTTCTTTATAAAATAAATTGTAATGTAATACTTAGTTTTTCTGTTTCAAAATTTATACTTCTGCCTATGAAAAAAGTTTTAATTAAAAAAAGAAACGTTGGCAATGAGAGTTTAATTTGCACCTGAAGAATTGACTGAGTCCTGATAAAGTTTAATTGTATATATATTTATATATTTCGTTGAACAACTGACCGTATTTCACTGATGTCATTTTCTTCACCAGTTTTTCAAGGTTTCTGAATACCTTCTTCTTTCCTTCATCCAAACGTTGGAGAATGTTAATTAAGTGGGAACCGACATGTTTCGACTGGCTTCCAGTCGATATTTATATATATATATATGTATATGTATATATATATATATAATGTATATAATAAGTATATAATTTATACTACATATAAAGTACAATGTAGATGGACAAAACATTTTTTATTACGTTGTATTTACTACTAATATTTCTTCTTTATTATTAAGGTGTATTAGTTTAAATATTAGTTCCACGTTAATAGTCAATAATCTTTAGAAGTAGCAGATGAGGAGATAAACTGGGATCTAACTTCAAATAGTGTGAAATAATACAGCTCTGACATTATTAGTATTTCTAATAAAATATAAATCATCTTCGGTTTTTCTTTTTTTTTTTTTAGAATAAAATGACCTCGTTTTGATCTATAAAACTGTAGTTTGACCTGTAGTGTGTTCACAAACTTTGGGTACCCACTGGTCACGCAGTCTAGATAATCTCAAATTAATTTGATATGAAATTTCTCACAAAAATAACTCTTTCTCCGTACAGGAAGATGAGCCAACAAAATACAAACTGTAATACTCGTACATATTGTAAAGTCCAAAAAAAAAACAATGTTTATTTGTTAGGTCAATGATTATAAAATATTGAAAATATGTCAATAGAATCTATCTAAAAGATTGTTTATTATTTATTTTTATGATAACTTTGGTTTTATAGAACTATAAGAATATTAATAATACTGATTAATAAAATTAAGGAAATTTACTATAAATGTTAGTCTTGAAAAATTGATACTATTTACAAAATTAATTAAACAGTTTCCAATTTACAAAAATTGGAAACTGTTTACGAAAATTATTAATAAAATCAAATGCATTGGGTTTTTGACTCTGACGAAGACCGCTTGTTGTGGTTGAAAGATATTAGTCTTTTTTTCCCTATCATTGATTGTTATTTCACGTGTTTATGTCAAACCTTGTTATATATATATATATATATATATATATATATATATATATATATATCAGTTGAATGTCGTCCCTCTGTCAATTCACTTCTCCTTAGGACGACCGCCATAACGGTCGAAATATTGAAAATGAGTCTTTGTTATGTTTCTTTCTATGTATCACATTTTATTTTAAGTATATATATATATATATATAATAATTAAATGAAATGGTCTCCAACGGACTTTTTAATAAAAACCAATTAAAAAAGATAGCACACAGATAGACACAGGAATAACTCACTTGTATATTCCGACCATCGTCGTCATCAGGAGGCGAAGAGTCCCGCAGGAAGGCAGAGTGGCGACTGCCGCAATTTATAATCTAAATTGAGTCGCCGATCTGCCTTCCTGCGAGACTCTTCGCCTCCTGATGACGACGTTGGTCGAAATATAGAAGTGAGTTATTCCTGTGTCTATCTGTGTGCTATCTTTTTTAATTGGTTTTTATTAATATATATATATATATATATATATATATAAACTTCATCTCAGTTCAAACAACAGTTATTCAAACAGATACTTTATCTAATAAGTAATAAATTCACTAATAGTAAATTTGGCTGTGGGATACTTAAGAATTGTAATTATAATAAAGGAAGTTTAGAAAAAAATAACTTGATAGAAAATAGTTGAATAAATTGTGTTTGTAATGTGAAGTTATGGTGGTGCGGAAGAAGATAAGGGTAAATGGACTGTAGACGAAGCGTGGCTAAGCAGAGGCCATTACAGGGATTGCACAGGGGTCCGTCAACCTTTGGTTCGCGTAACAGTTTACCATTTCCAAACCTTCCTTCTTTGGAAATAACTCGCTTCCCTTCTTTCATCTCATCGTTTCCCTTTGTTGGATAGTCTTGATATTGCAACTGAATATCCTTAAAGATGTATACTGTCTAATACAGTAATAAAGGTGTTATGAAGTTACGACAGTTCATAGTCTATATATATATATATGAAGAAAACTGAACTGGAAATGTTATACAATTCTTTACTTAAAGTACAAGATGAAAATGTTATTACAATGAAGGCAAACTTACAAGATCAACTGGTAGCAGAAGCCACCAAACGAAGAGACTATAGAAACAGTCAACTACTTAAAAAAAGCTTAAAGATGCCGCCAAAGGACTAAGAAATAACAAAATATATATATATATATATATATATATATATAATATAATATATATATATATATGATTCGCGCTCCGTTCTTCGATGTGGGGAGATCTCTCTCACTTCGTCCTCTCTTCTAGTCTACTCTCCTGATGACGAACAACAGTTCGAAATATTGAATTCTGTAAGTGTTCTTTTTAGTCTCTTTTCTGTGTCGTGCTTTGTGTAATTTAAAGTTATATATATATATATATTAATTGTGTTAAACTGAATTGCCTTAATCAAACATACTTTCTTTTGAGCAGTTTGTCGAATTTTCTAGATAGTTTCAAATCATCTTGATTCAGCTATAATTAATTTCAAATTCACCAGCTGAATCAAGATGATTTGAAATTATCTAGAAAATACGAAAAACTGCTCAAAAGACGAAGACGAAGACCGCTTGTTACGGTTGTAAGATTTTAGTTTTGATTTCCAATTTCATATTGCGGTTTGATCATTGATTGTTATTTCACGTGTTGTTGTGAAATCTTTTCATATATATATATAACTTTAAAACACACAAAACACGACACAGAAAAAAGCATAAAAAGCACACTCACTAAAGTCCAAATATTTTAAACTGTTGTTCGTCATCAGGAGTAGACTAGAAGAGAGGACGAAGTGAGAGAGATCTCCCCACGTCGAAGGACGGAGCACGAATTATATATATAAAGTTCAAAGATGGGTTTCTTGAGAATTTTTTGTCTAAAAAAATATATTCCTGTTTATACGACGACGTTTTGCCAAAAATTGTTTGACATTTTCAAGACTAAAAACAATTTACTAACGACATAAGTAGTGAAAACAAATACATCCACAGAATATCAACCAATAGAAAACAACAGTGTACATGATATATCGTGGATGAATTTGTTTTCACTACTTATGTCGTTAATAAATTTGTTTTTAGCTTTGATAATGTCAACCA
>JAPFBL010001578.1:0-11046 GCA_026182355.1 Hermatobates lingyangjiaoensis | reverse complement strand
GGCCAGGTGCCCACCAGCTTGCCGTCGCGCATCACGCTGATGCGATCGGCGACTTCCATCACTTCATCCAATCTGTGGCTGACGAATACCACGCAGATGCCGGTCGCCTTCAGCTCGTTGACCACTCGCAGCAGGCCGTCGACCTCCTGGCGGGTCAGCGAGGCGGTCGGTTCGTCCATGATAACCAACCGCGCCTCGGTGGCGATGGCGCGGCAAATCGCCACCAGTTGCCGATCGGCGATCGACAGTTTTTCCACCTTTTTATCGGGGAATCGATGCGTATGCCGACCCGCGCCATGGCGTCGAGCGCCGTCTGGCGCATCACCCACTTGCGCACCCAGAAATGGCCGCCGGGCAGGTAACGGTGGATGGCGATGTTCTCCGCCACCGTCAGGTCGTGACGCAGACTTAGTGGTAATGGTTAATTGTCAGATACCATCCGATGATCTTATCGTGCATTTCTTCTGACTTTGAGAAGCAGATAGTCTTGCGGGCTAACCGCTTGAGATGAGTTCGCAAGTTAAGATTATGACGCTCTATACGCTGGGTGTACTTTTTGCTTATAACATGGCTGGTTGAAGCCAGTAGTGTTCGGTATACCGGCCAGGCGTCAGTCATGTAGAAAGCGATCTTAAACTGGCTCAACAGTACAAAAAGACGCTTTAAAGTCAGAGCATTACGAGGACCAAATGCATGTGCAAGGACTCGCTTTCGGATGCGATCGTAAGCATAAAATAACCATCGCTGATTGCCTTTGCATCGAACATATGACCACTGCTCATCGGCTTCACAGCAGATAACCACCTCTGCGCCAGGCTCTACGTTTTGCGCTACCTGATGCGGCGTAAGTTTTTTAGATGACGCAGAACGGTATTGAGGCTTATCCGTAGAACCCGTGCTGTATCGCGGCATCCTGAGCCGTTCATCGCCATATCAACGATAGCCTGATGGGTTTCGGGTTTGGCTCCGTTGTAGCGATAGCTGAGCTGGAAGGTCTTCAGGCATTGGTTACAGCGATAGAGCTGCTCCCCTGAGCCGGAGTGGCCGTTTCGGATAACCCCATGAGTTTCAGAACAGCGAGGACAAACCACATCAATCTTTGCCATCAATCATCCAAAGGGCAAAGAATACAACAACACTAAGTCTGCGTCACGACCCGATTTTGACAGCCATATTATTAAATATGACGCCGGAAAATATGTCGGCGGATATTTTCGACGATGCGCACTTCGTCGATTGGATCGCCATGCATTTCCCACAGTTTTGCCAGGATCGTTTTCCGCCGCGCTGGCTGTATCGTGAATATCTCGATTTTATTCGCGACATGACGAT
Organism: Hermatobates lingyangjiaoensis; assembly: GCA_026182355.1. Lineage (NCBI taxonomy): Eukaryota > Metazoa > Arthropoda > Insecta > Hemiptera > Hermatobatidae > Hermatobates > Hermatobates lingyangjiaoensis. Next base: position 9,714 of record JAPFBL010001578.1, on the reverse strand, counting down.
TTATATGGCGGTGGACAACAACGTAGCGCTGAATTTCGTGACCGCCGAAGTGAATGCCATCGCGCCGCTGGAGGCCGGCTACCGGCTGAGCACCACCTGTGGCGGTGCCGAACAGATGAACGCGCTGGTGCTGTGTTCGGGGCACAACCCGCCGGAATGTCTCTATCCGGTGGATGGGGTGATTGCTTATCAGGCCCACCAGGATCTGCCGCCGATCAACCCTTATTCGAGCATCGGCGTGATCGGCTGCAGCCTGACGGCGATTGACGCCATCGTTGAGCTGATGGAGCGCCTGGGGGCGACCGACATCTGTGCCCTGTCGCGCGCGGGCCTGTTCCCCAGCGTGCAGCCGGCGCTGATGCGTCCACCGCCGGAGGCGTTTGTGGAGGGGGGGCGGCGCTTTGTCGCCGGCCGCGATTTCATTGACGCGCATCAGTTGGTGCATGCGATCAACGCCGCGCTGGCGCGCCACTATCCGGGCCGGAGCGGTTGACGGTGCTCTCGGCGCTGGGGGAAAGGCGCGATTGTTACCGCGATCTGGCGGAAAGCCTCGATCGTGCGCGTTTTGCCCGGGAGCATATCTGCAGCTATCTGGCGGCGATCCACCCGGCGGTGTGCGCCGCCTGGGTCAAGATGGATGCCAACAACCGGCAGGTTCTTCATGCGCTTTTACAACTCCTCCTGGAGGCGCCAATCGGCACGCCATGCCGATCAAGAACGCCAACAAGATCGTGGCGGCGCTGGAGAGCCAACGCCTGCGCGCCTGTGGCGGCCTGGCGGATATCAGCAAGGGAACGGACGGGTTTATCCTTCGTTGCCATGAGGCGCGGGTACATGCGCAGTATCTGTTCAACTGCACCACGCCGTCCTATCAACTGCCGCCCAACCGTCTGAGCCAGCAACTGCTGCAAGACGGGCTGGTGCAAGAGAACCTGTTCGGCGGCGTGAAGTGCAACCCGCACACGCTGAAAAATCGCCGACCGGCGCGGACGCGAGCAGCATCTCTACTCGCTCGGCGCGCCTGCCAAGGGCGATCTTTTTTACACCTCGGCGATGGAGTCCATCACGCGAGATATCAGCAAGATCGTGTTCAACAACCCTATTTTCAACGCAAAGAAGGCTGAAGCATGAAAAACGTAGCGCTCTTTGTCGGCAACGACATTTTCTCCTGGCTGGTGTGTCAGGATCTGATCGCCACCCTGAAGGGCGAGTGTGCCTTTACGATGTATTTCCCCCTGGCGAAAAGCGCCGGGGCGCACGCAGGAGCCGGCGGTTCGCCGCCTGGGGCTGTATGAGCGCGAAGTGCTGAACGATTTCGTGTTCCCGTTCGTTGGCCGCAAACGTCGCCGCCTGCGAGGGGGCCTATCAGCCGCCGGCCCGGTTATCGTCCGCCTGCCCACCGAGCTGCGTCACGATCTGTCGTTCCTGGAAAACATGATGCTGTTGGCGTGCAGAGTGGCTCCTTCCTGGCGCGTCAGTTGATGCTGGCGGAGCACAGCGAAGCGATAGCGGCGGAAAAGCAGGGCGCGTTCGCCGCCTCGCTGTGGGGCGGCGGGCCGCTGATCGGCGGCATCGCCACCCTGCTGGGGGTGGGCGGCAGCGTGATGACGGTGCCGCTGCTGCGCCGCCATGGCTACGACATGAAGTATTGCGTCAGCGCCGCCAACCCGCTGTCGATCCCGGTGGCGGTGATCGGGGCGCTGATGTATATCGTGTTGGGGTGGCGCGAGATGAGCGAGCCGCAGTATCTGGGCTACGTCAATCTGAAAATTCTGGGGGTGCTGGTGGCCGCGGGAATTGCGGGGATCGTATTTGCCAGGCGCTGTTTGCCTAAGGTGAGCGATGCGCTGCATGCCAAAATCTACGTGCTGCTGCTGATCGCCGTGCTAATCGCTATCTGCGTCTGAAACAGAAAGGGCGGCCGGATGCCGCCCTGAGAACCGCTTAACGGTGGTATTCGCCCGCCGCTTCCGGCTGGTACAGCAATTCCAGCACTTCAATCCGCGCTTCTTCACCGTTCGGCAATTGCCAGGAAATCTGCTTGCCGACGTGCATGCCGAGCAGCGCTGCGCCCAGCGGCGCCATTACCGACAGCTGATCGTGGCTGTCTTTCAGCGATGCCGGGTAAACCAGCGTGCGCACGTGCTCTTCATCGGTGTGCAGATCGCGAAAACGCACACGGCTGTTCATGGTCACCACGTTGGCCGGCATTTTCTCCGGCGGCAGGATTTCCGCGCGATCCAACTCGTCGTTCAGAGCGGCGGCGACGTCGGTGTTGGCAAAGGCCGGTTGTTCCAATAGCGCATCCAGGCGTTCCGCATCCAGCTCATTAATAGTAATGATGGGTTTGGTCATTCCACTCTCCAGTCAAATCAAAGGGTGCCAGTCTGTGCACCCATAAATTCGGAAAAACAACACAAAGCAACCCCCCCCGCGCCAGAGGAGCGGGGGGGGGGTAATGTCGATTTGTCCCATTGATAGTAGGCGGTTGGGACGAGAAAAGAAAGAGATCCCGATCACGAAGGCTTTTATCGTCAATTGTGGCGAAAGAAACGGTTAGCCCGGTTATCTATTTGTTATCTCATTAACTTTTTCACCGCAGCGCCGTTTTGCGAAATGGATCCCCGCGCGTCATGCGATTTCCACTTCGAACTGGAAAAAAACCGGTCTACACAGAAAATCCTACCGGGGGTAGGGTAAAGACATCACAGAAAGCGGGTTATTCAGGTGATGCGCTTTACGGCTTACTGATTAATGTGGGATCTAGGCTGTGTCCCTTAATTGCATAACCTTCTGTAAAACAGTCGGATACAACCCAGTTTAACCATCGCCAGATAATTCCTCGCCGTTTTGTCGTAACGTGTGGCGATGCGACGATATTCTTTCAGGCGACCAAAGCAACGTTCAACGACATTGCGATTACGGTAAGCATCACGATCGAGCTGTGAACGACCATCTGACGCCATTTTCTCATTTGATTTGCGAGGGATGACGGCTTTTATACCTTTTTTTCAGTTCGTTACGTAACGCATGTCCCGAGTAAGCTTTATCTGCCAGTACGGCATGACCACGTCGCTTCATGCTGCCGTTCTGGCGCTGAACACCAATACCGTCCAGCAGACGTTGTGCGAACTGGCTTTCATGGGCTTGTCCGGGGCTCAGCACGATGTTTAATGGCAGGCCGTTTCCGTCTGTTGCCAGATGGATTTTGGTGCCAAAACCGCCGCGAGAGCGACCCAGCCCATTATCTCGGCGATATCGGGATGTTTTTTTGAGCCCCGGCGGCACATCTGAGTGCACGGATATTACTGCCATCCAGCGCTGTCGCGGACCAATCAATAAGACTGTTTTTATCAAGTAACGTAAGTAACCTGTTGAAAATAATGTTAATCACACCTGACTTCGACCACCGGTTAAAACGGTTGTAAACGCTCTTCCATGGACCATATCGCTCAGGCAAATCGCGCCATGGTGCGCCTGAACACAGCACCCAGAACATACCATTGATGGTCATACGGTGTTCTGCCCATGGGCGTCCGGCCCGTGGTGTTGCTGGTTCAGCAGGTAATAAGGGCTGGATGAGAGCCCATGCTTCATCGGGAAGGTCGTAACGAGCTATAGTTCAATGTTTTGTCGAAACAGGCAGTTACTATAGCTCAGGTGATTAAGGGACACAGCCTAGGGGTACTGAAAAGTGAATGATGGATCTGCTCCGATAAAAGAAATTGAACAATCCGATGTCAGCGCAGCCGGTGAGATCACCGCTCGGGTGTTGGCAGATATTGCCGCGATGCTGAATGCTGAAAATATTTATACCAATGCGGTGCAGCAACAGATGCTGGAATCGCATATTCGCGCCATGGTGCTGCGTTCAATAACCGGCGAGCCGTTGCCGGAGGTGGATAAATCGTTGTTCGACGAAATCTCCGCCGAATCCATGCAAATGGCGGAGCGCGTAGTGAATCAGTTTGGCACATTGCCTATCGAAGAAGCCTATTTATTGTCAGTGCACTTCGAAGTGGCGAAAGATAATAACGCATAGCGGTTAACGCATCGATTTCAATCAGGAGAATATACCATGGGTCAAATTACCGTAGTGATCGGCGATCGTTTGGGGGTCGTGACGCAGACTTAGTGGTAATGGTTAATTGTCAGATACCATCCGATGATCTTATCGTGCATTTCTTCTGACTTTGAGAAGCAGATAGTCTTGCGGGCTAACCGCTTGAGATGAGTTCGCAAGTTAAGATTATGACGCTCTATACGCTGGGTGTACTTTTTGCTTATAACATGGCTGGTTGAAGCCAGTAGTGTTCGGTATACCGGCCAGGCGTCAGTCATGTAGAAAGCGATCTTAAACTGGCTCAACAGTACAAAAAGACGCTTTAAAGTCAGAGCATTACGAGGACAAAATGCATGTGCAAGGACTCGCTTTCGGATGCGATCGTAAGCATAAAATAACCATCGCTGATTGCCTTTGCATCGAACATATGACCACTGCTCATCGGCTTCACAGCAGATAACCACCTCTGCGCCAGGCTCTACGTTTTGCGCTACCTGATGCGGCGTAAGTTTTTTTAGATGACGCAGAACGGTATTGAGGCTTATCCGTAGAACCCGTGCTGTATCGCGGCATCCTGAGCCGTTCATCGCCATATCAACGATGGCCTGATGGGTTTCGGGTTTGGCTCCGTTGTAGCGATAGCTGAGCTGGAAGGTCTTCAGGCATTGGTTACAGCAATAGAGCTGCTCCCCTGAGCCGGAGTGGCCGTTTCGGATAACCCCATGAGTTTCAGAACAGCGAGGACAAACCACATCAATCTTTGCCATCAATCATCCAAAGGGCAAAGAATACAACAACACTAAGTCTGCGTCACGACCCGTTTGGGCAAAGGGCAAAAAGTCGGCCAGGGCGTTGAAAACGCAGGCGGAAAAGCGGTGGTTATCCCCGGCGTGGCGGCGGATATGAAGCTGGGTGACGTCATGAAAGCGGAAAACGCGCAGCTGGGCATCTCTTTTTGCGGCAGCGGCAGCGGCGGCGCCGGCGCGATTACCGCGCAAACCAAACACGGCTACAAAGCCAAATACGGCATGCGTTCGGTGGAAGAGGGCGTGACGGCAATTAACGAAGGCTGCAACGTGCTGGGCTTCGGCTTTATGGATAAAGAAGAGTTGGGCCAGAAATTGGTGGAAGCCTACATCAAAAAACATGGCAATCCATAATGAAAGAGCAATATACCACATCGGTAAAGGTGGAGGGTAAAAGGCGACAGCAAAGCGAAAGCTTTTGCTTCTGCCTTGGCTAATGTGCAGGGTGCGGTATTAAAGTCCACCAACAATATTCTGCTGCGTATCGAGCCGCAGGACGTCAGCGTCGTGAGAGCGGAAGAGAAAATAACTAAAGAGAAATTTCTTTCTTCTTTTTGCCGCGTGAAAGAAAGAGCTATGCCGTTTCTCTGGAAATAACCGTGAACGTAACCATTATCAATACGAGAAGGTTGTCTTCGTCACGAAATAAAAACGTTAGCATAAATGAAAGGGTATACTGATGTTTTTAATCATCTTATTTAAATCGATTATTATCGGTGGGCTGGTGGGGGTCGGCGTAGGGGCCGGCGCCGCACGCATGTTCCACGCACCGACAACACAGGGCATGGGGGCGTTTCGCGCCCTGGGCGAGCTGAATTCCTGCGAGGGCGATCCGGCTTCCCACTTCTCATTCGGTCTGGGCTTCTTCTTCAACGCCTGGGCGTCTTCCGTGGCGGCGGGTTCCTTCACGCAGGACGTCGACCACCGCATCATCCCGCACTGGGGCGCAGCGGCCCTAATGGTCAAGAACCGCAATCTGGTTCAAACGCTGCACGATCCGAAAAAAATGGCCATCGCCTGCGGCATCATCGGCATGCTGGTGGTGGCGTTCCTCAATACCACCGCTTCCGCCGTGCCGGCCGCGCTGCAGGTCACCGCGATCAAGGTGCTGGTGCCGGCGGCCAACCTGCTGGTGAACACTGTGATGCTAGTGATTTTCTGGCTGGCGGCGATCGACGCCGGGCGCCGTTCCGGCTTCTGGGGCACCATCTTCGGCGGCCTGGCGCAGCTGATCATGGGCAACGCCGTGCCGGACCTGGTGCTGGGCATTCTGATCGGCAAAGGCGTGGAAGAGAGCGGCTGGAACAAGATCACCAAGATCATGATGGCGGTGATCGTGCTGCTGTTCGTGCTGAGCGGCTTCTTCCGCGGCTTCGACATGAAAGTTCTCGAGTCCTTCAGCCTCGGCGTGCCGGGGCTGGCTGGACGCCATTCACAACACCCTGAGCGGTAAATAAGGAGCGGGATGATGGAAAGAGCAAACCAAAAAGGCTTCTGGTCGCGACTGGTCATTCCCGATTTTTGTTGGCTGCTGTCCTCCGGCGTGTTCGCCGGGACGCACATGTATTACCTGTACGGCATCGGCGCCTTTAACGAAGTGGCGTTCGTTTCCATGCTGCGGGGCGGGGATGGATACCGGCGTATACGGCGCGGTGGCGGCGTTCGGCGCCAGCTTCCTGTTCGCGCGCATCATCGAAGGCTCGCTGGTGGGGATCCTGGACATCGGTTGCGCGATTCCAGACCGGCGTCGGGCTGGGCGTGCCGGCGCTGCTGCTGGGGGCCGGCATCGTGTTCCCGGTCGCCAACTTCGCCGCTTCGCTGGTGACGGCCTGGCGATCGGTTACGTGATCATCCTGGCGCGCAAATTCACCATCAATCAGAGCAACTCCACTACGGGGCGGACGTGATGATGGGCGCGGGCAACTCGTCGGGCGTTTCCTCGGGCCGTTGATCATCCTATCGGCGATGGACCGCCTCGATCCCGATCGGCATCGGTTCGCTGCTCGGCGCGCTGTCTGTTCTATATCTAGGGTAAACCGATCACCGGCGGAGCGATCCTCGGCGCGATGATCCTGGGGGCGATCTTCCCGGTAGCCATTTCTTGAGAGGCTGCGCCAGGCGCCGCCCGATGCGGCGGCGCCCGGGCTAACAGGAGCAATGCGGTATGTATGACTTAGTAATCAGAGGCGCCAGACTGGCGGACGACACGCTGATCGATCTGGCGGTGAAAGACGGCAAGATCGCCTCGGTGGGGCGGCTGGCGGCGGACGTCAGCGCCGTTCGCCAACTAGTCTGGCGGGCAACTGCCGCCTGAGCGCCGGTTGGATCGATGGCACGTGCACTGCTATCCCGACTCGCGATTTACCATGACGAGCCGGATTGGGTCGGCGTCGCCAGCGGCGTCACCAGCGTAGTCGATGCCGGCAGCACCGGCGCCGACGATATCGACGCCTTTTATCAGCTGACGCGCAGCGCCAAAACCAACGTGTTCGCCTTCCTCAACATCTCGCGCATCGGCTGCTGCGGCAGAACGAGCTGGCGGAGTTGACGGACATCGAAAGCGCGAGGCCGGCCAGGCCATCGCCAACCATCCGGTTTCATTATCGGCATCAAGGCGCGCATGAGCAGCAGCGTGGTGGGCAAGAACGGCACCCGGCCGCTGGTGTTGGCCAAAGAGATCCAGGGAAAACTGCCAGCTGCCGCTGATGGTGCATATCGGCAACAACCCGCCGAATCTGGACGAGATCGCCGATCTGCTGCCCGTGGCGACATCATCACCCCTGCTACAACGGCAAACCGAACCGCCATTCTGACGCCGGCGGGCACACTGCGCGGTCGATCAGCGCGCGCTGCGGCGCGGCGTGTTGCTCGACGTGGGGCACGGCACCGCCAGCTTCAGCTTCGAGGTGGCCGCCAGGCGATCAAGCTGGGCATTTTGCCGCACACCATCAGCTCCGATATTTACTGCCGCAACCGCATAAACGGGCCGGTGCACAGCCTGGCGACGGTGATGTCCAATTTTTTCAGCGTCGGCCTGACGCTGCCGCAGGTGATCGCCTGCGTGACGGAGAACGCCGCGTCGGCGCTGCAGCTCAGCGGCAAAGGGCGGCTGGAGCCGGGCTATGACGGCCGATTTCACGCTGTTTGAATGCGCCGCGAACCGCAGGTGTTCGCCGACGCCGAAGGGCAAACGCCGAGGGCGAACAGCTGTTGGTGCCGCTGGCCGCGGTGGTGGCGGGGAAATCCTATTAACGAACAAGGGGAAGCAAGCCATGTCTTCGATTTATGAAAAATCGGTTTGAAGCAGGTGATCAACACCTCCGGCCGCATGACCATTCTCGGCGTTTCCACGCCGCGCCAGGATGTGATCGACGCGTTGACTACGGTCTGAATCACTATTTCGAAATCAAGGATCTGGTCAACAAGACCGGCGCCTACATCGCCGATCTGCTCAACGTGGGAGGACGCGGTGATCGTTTCCTGCGCTCGGCGGGCATCGCCAGTCGGTGGCGGCGGTGATCGTCAGAGATAACGCCAATCTGCTGGTGAACCTGCACTCGGCGCCGATCGCCGTACCGCGTGAGATTGTGCTGCCGCGCGGCCACAACGTCAACTTCGGGCGCCAGTGGACACCATGGTGGCGCTGGGCGGCGGCAAGGTGGTGGGAAGCGGGCTACGCCAACGAATGTTCGCCGGAGCAGATTGAAGCCTGCATCACGCCGCAGACGGCGGCGATCTGTACGTCAAATCGCACCAACTGCGTGCAGAAAAGCATTCTGTCCGTCGAACAGGCGGCGGTGGTGGCGCGCAAGCATAACCTGCCGCTGATCGTCAACGCCGCGGCGGAAGAAGATCTGATGTGTTTACCAGATGGGAGCCGTTTGGTGATCTACAGCGGCGCCAAAGCCATCGAGGGGCCGACCAGCGGCTTGGTTATCGGCAAGAAACAGTACGTCGAGTGGGTGAAGCTGCAGTCCGGCGGCATCGGCGGGCGATGAAGGTCGGCAAAGAGGGCATCCTCGGCCTGACGCAGGCGATCGAAAGCTATCTGACGCTTGAGAAAACCACCGGGCAACAGATGGTGGCGCGGATGACGCGTTCCTGACGCCTCAACACCCTGACCGGCGTCAGCGCCAGAACCGTCTGGGACAGCGCCGGCTGCGATATCGCCCGCGCCGAGATCGCCTTCGACGAAGCGGTGCTGGGGCGGTCGACCTATGACATCGTCCAGGCGCTGAAAACGGCGACATCGCCATTCTACTTCCGCGGTACAAGGCCAACGAGGGAAAGATTGAGGTCGACGTGCGCAGCGTCGATGAGCAACAGGATGACCGTCTTTACCTGTATCAAAAACCTGTTTACGGAGGAAAAAGCATGAAGCTGCAGCCTAACTACTATCACGACCGCGTCTGCCTGACGTGCTGGCCGGCTCCAAAGCCAATGCGCAGGACATCTACGCCGCGGCGGAAGGCCATGTGCTGGTGGGTGTGCTCTCCAAGAACTACCCGGGGTCGACAGCGCGGTGACCGACATGCTGCGCTATGCGCGCCTGATCGAAAACGCGCTCTCGGTCGGCCTGGGCGCCGGCGATCCGAAGCAGTCGGCGTGGTCAGCTGATCGTCAGCAGGTGCAGCCGCAGCACGTCAACCAGGTGTTTACCGGCGTTGGCGCCAGCCGCGCGTGCTGGGCCAGAACGACAGTTGGGGTCAACGGCCTGGTGTCGCCGACCGGCCGCGTCGGTTGGGTGAAGATCTCTACGGCCCATTGAGCGCCGCGGCGCCGGACGGCATCGTGCCGGTGGAAACCGCATCGCCCTGCTGAAAAAACTGGGCGGCAGCTCATCAA
>JAPFBL010001577.1:15000-30000 GCA_026182355.1 Hermatobates lingyangjiaoensis | reverse complement strand
ACAAGCTGAAAGTTTTAGGACTACCTAGATCCAATGGATTTGGTCGTCCCCCTCCGAAGAGGGAAGTACCCGTTCCCCGGGCCAGGGCTCATTAAGAATGAGTACCAGTATAGGAGCATTTGCCAATAAATGCTCCCACCCACTGGTGAGGGCCGGAGGTCTAGCTCCCCCTTGGTGTTATGCAGACACCGCCCGAGAAGATACTGCTTCTCACACAGCGACACATCACATACGATCATTTGTGTCTACTCTACCTGAGTAAGGAACCACAGCCACCACGAGTCCGACCGCATGACGAGGCATGAGTGACGACCTGATAGAAAGAAGTGATAGAAAATGTAAAAATTAAAATGAATAAAATAACATGAAAATCACTCATGGGCTTGGAGCCTCGTCCCCGTGGTACCGACAGTATTTTAAGAGCTCTCGGGTGGAACTCCGGACCTTAGTCCTACTGAAACAGCTATTGGCAGCTGTGTGGGTCAGTGGCCCTTGAAAATATAATTTAATAAAAAAAAAAAAAAAAAAAAAAAAAAAAAAAAAAAAAAAAAAAAAAAAAAAAAAAAAAAAAAAAAAAAAAAAAAAAAAAAAAAAGTGGCAACTATGGACATATAAAAGTAGAGACATAGTAAGTCTGATTAATTTCCATCAATACAAATCAGATGATTCATTAGAGTCCAAAGGAACAACAAAAGGCATGTTATCCATGTAGTGTCTCCCACTAGCGTAATCATTTTTTAATCTTGACAAAATCAATTCAGTAATGTATTTTTTAAAAATCGGAAATGTATTTTTATTCCTGATGAGACTAGAGACATTAGGAGGCCATCTCATACCCTGTGACTGAATTTTTAACATGAAATTGAATCTTTTTCTACTGAATTTCATGCAATAAAAGACTAGATGAGCTGGTGTGTCTTTTTCATTTTGGTTACAATCCCTGCAAAATGGATTTGAAACTTTATTGATTTTATAAAGAAAGTCTCTGAATGGACCATGTCCTGTTAATATTTGAGACAAAGCAAAATTTACATTGAAGTGTTTTATCTTCATGAACGAATGAACATCGCCAATACTATTCAAAAGATGAATGTTTCTATCGTCTTTTATTACATTTTTCATCCATATTCTAATAACATATTTTCTAATGATTCGTTTAATTTCGTTTGAAACTAGTGTTTTCAGGGTATGGGATAAATTTTTGCAGGAATTTGACAGAGCATGGAATGTGATTTTTGAAATCCTCTATTAAATTTATTTCTAGGAGACGATATGCTGGTGGAAGAACTTGGTTAATTATACATAATGAATCTGTGGATACTGTTCTATAAGCATGAGAGATGATTAGAAGACCAGGGCGAGAAATTCTGTTGAGGACAATATGGTAATGAAGTGGGATTCTTTTGAACCAAGCAGTAGATCCGTATATCATTATTCCTTCAGATATAGCTTTATATGCAATTTTCAGTTGGTTATAACGTAGTCCCCATCTGTAACCTGCGCAAGATTTGAAAATTTTAAATTTATTTGATATTACTAGTCTTAAGTTTTTAATGTGATTATTGAAATTTAAATTCTTATTTATTGCAATTCCTAAGATTTTTAATGTTCCTTGAAAATTAATGGAGGAGTTGTTTATTTTAATGATCGGAAGTCTTTTAAAATTCCCTTTTAATAAGATGGCGTTTGATTTACTTGGTTCAATATCTAAACCAACTGACCTTGTCCAAGATATAATTATATTAATTATGTTCATAGAAGTTTCTTCGATATTTCTTCTTGATTGGCCTTCAATTAACATGAAAATATCGTCTGCAAAGGCAATAAATTTGATATGATTATTAGAAATGATGGTTAGTAAATCATTGATATAGATATTCCAAAGGAATGGAGATAGAACAGAACCTTGAGGACAGCCTCTAAATAGTCTATGTTTTATTGTTGAGTTTTTACCAGCATAAACTACAAATCTATTATTGAAATAACTATTAATGATGTTTAATAAATTTTTATTGCAATTTAAATTTTTAAGATTGTTTACTAAAATTTGATGTTTGATGGAATTGAATGCATCTTTGATATCGATTGAGAGGCCAACAATGATTTTTGCGGGTGAGAGTTCAATAGATTCGAATAAGGTATTTAATGCTTTAGATGTTGAGCGGTCCTTTCTAAAACCAAATTGGAGAGGATGAAGAATAACATGGTAATTGATGGAGTGTTCCAGTTTCTTTTTAATGTAAATTTCAAAAATTTTACCCATGGAAGACAATAGAGAGATCGGTCTAAATTTATTAGAATTCTTTTTTGGGATAAGTAAAATTTTTGCTAATTTCCAACTGTCAGGGAAGTAGCCAATTTGAAGGCAAGAGAAGAATAACATTATTAAATGTGGAGCTAAAATTTCTCCTCCGTGTTTAATCATTTTAATAGAAACTTGATCAAGACCTGGAGCACTGTTACCCTTTCTAGAATTAATAATATCAATTAATAGATCTTCGTGAGATAAGTCGTCATCTACTTGTGGATTGAAAAACTCGTCTAATCGGAAGTCTTCTCTAATTGGAAAAGTTTTGGATAAAATGTCTTTTACTGTTGCTGTCCAAGATAAACAATTTTCAGTTGACAGAGGGCAATGTGGAGGGCGTTTTTAACACTTTCCAAAATTTGTTCCAAGGGTTCCGTTTGTTACCTTGTTTTATAAATTTATTCCAAGATTTCATTTTGGAAACTTTAATCGAATAGTGGTAATCTTTAACGGTTGATTTATAATCTTGGATAGCTGATGAAGTTGGATTTTTGTGAAGGCGTCTTTTAAGTTTTTGTACATTTGCTTTTTTTATAGATAGATCCTTGGACCACCAGTGAGGACGCCCTTGTCTATTTTTAATGATGATTTTTGTGCATGATTTGATAATAGAATTCGTGATAAATTTTATGTTGTTATCTATTTCTTTGTGGTGATTTAACTTTACTGGAGAGAAATTGAGGAAGTTTTGTAGTGATTGTTTAAATTTTGTAACATCTTTTATGATAAATTTTGAATGACGCTGTAATTTTATATTATTGTTTACTGACCATGCAAAAGTTATAATGTTATGATCTGATGGTATTATTTTGTTATGGACTTTCCAATTCTCTATATAACCTGAATTTAAATTTTTGACTAATGATAGATCAATATTACTGTGTCCTGTTGAACGAATATATTTCCCAGAGTAAGTTGGAAATTCTGAAGGGGAGTTAAGAAGAGTTAAACCATTTTTCGCAATGAATAATTCTGTTTGAATACCTCTTGGGTCAGATTTATTGTTAAACCATTCTTTAGATTTGCTGTTAAAATCACCACAAATGAAAATTGGAAAACCTCGACAATTTTGTATAATTGTTTCAAGTCGCCGTAAATTGTTTTTTATTGGTTCATTAGAATGGCAATAAATTGATACTAAGAAGAAAGTGACATGTGCAAAACTAATAGAAACAGTTGTAATAAATTTTGAAGAAAACTGGTTTAGAATACAAACATCGAAAAGATCATATTTAAATCCTATTGCACAGTAGGAGTTGTCTTTAGGTAGTATACATCTGTATCCTGGACCTAATTTTAATTGTTTTTGAATATTTAAATTAGGCTCTTGAATTAAGAGAAAGTGAGGATCTAACTTTGGCAACAACAGTTGTAATTCCAAACATGCTTTGGTACTTTTCATCAAATTTATTTGAAGAAATCTAATCTTATTAGAAGGCAAATTATTCATATTTTGTTCTAGCAACTACACTAGCTTTGAATAATTTAAATTTTGGGCAATTGGAATCGATGGCAGAATGTTCGCCCTTACAATTTGCGCAGGATGGTGGCAGAGCTTTAGATTTACATTCAGCAAATTTATGGCCTCTCCTCCCACAATGTCCGCACACATCTTTTTTCTCGTTGCAAGTATCAGCTTTATGACCAAAAGCTTGGCATTTATAACATCTAATAATATGAATGTGATCTTGTATATAATGAGAAGAGAAACCATAATAAATTCTATCAACCGAATCTAGTATTAATTTTCTTAATTCTGGCGAAACCTCGAAAATCATATTTCTCTTATTTTTATTGTTTTTTGAATCTAAAGCTGTAATGAATTTGAAATTTCCTTTAAAATTTTTCCAATCTGAAACTTCCTCAAAATTTGTCTTAAAAATTTTTTCGATTAGATAATCGATTTTTTCCTCAACTGGTAGGCCATATATAATTAATCTTGGAGATCTTTTTTGAAATTCTGATGCAATTAAGCCCTCTTTAGCTAACTTTTGGTTTTCCAGAATCTTTGAAAATTCTTTTTTATCAGTATGAATAAACAGCTCATTGTTTTTCTTTTTTATTTTAGAAATTTTGAAATTGTATTTGTCTAAGATATTTTCGTCGATCACATCTGAATCTTTAGCTGATTTTATTTTAACTATAGTAGATTCTTTAATAGGGACAATTGTATTAACCTTATTGCCTTTGAGTGTGTTAGCATAAGATTGTTTTTTAGATAAGCTCTCTGAATCTGAAAACTTAGTTGAACTAAAAGCAACATTAGATAATGTTTCACAAGTTGATTGGAGAGTTGATTTTAACTCTGGAATTTGTTTAAGCTCTTTTGACACTGTAATTTGAGAGCCTTTTATTGTGGTGGCTAAGTTTTTGATAGATTCCATCTCTGATCTCATGGCTTCGAATTCCTCCATAAGTGAATTAATGCGTAGGTTTTGGTTTAATTCAAACTCTTTCAAAGAGTCTTGATCAATTATTCTTTCCTGATTAGACTTTAAGATGGCCAGATCCTTTTTAATTTCATCATATGAGATGCCAGACCTTGAATCAATCAGAGCAGACTCATACAGTGCTTCAAGAGTGTCTGTAGCCTCTTTAATCTCGTTTTTTGTTTTTAGTGAAATTTTATGATTAGCCAAATGACGATCCATAATATCATTAATTAATTTGATCGCACTTGAAAAGTTACTAAAATTGGATTTATCATTTGAGATGACATTCTTAATTGATTGATCTGGTTTTTTCTTTTTCTTATTAGAAACCTTATTGTTGTTTTTTATTTTTAAGAAATCTTTAGGAAACTCTAAGTTACAAGAGTCTGAAGACTCTTCTGATGAAAGAGACTCTAAAAGTTTAGAAACTTTACCGTCTTGATTGTCCATGTCCAGCTACTAAATAACAAACACGACTTGAGTCAGGTGATGAAATACGTAATTCTTCAAAACGCAATAATTTAAAGAAAAATAAAAAGAAACAGTTAAAGACTATGAGAACGACCAGTAATGATAAATGAAGAAAAAACCACTATACTTTTTATAACTTTAAATAACTTAAAATAAATCAAAAATGATTAAAAATGTTTACACTGAATAAAAGTAAACAAAGTGACCAGTGAAAAAAAACGAAAGTTTTACTTTTATAAAGAAAACATTATAACTTAAATAAAAATTAATGAACTGATACAGAATAAAATAAAAGGAAATTACAATAAAAAGCCAATAAGAAAGAATTAATAGAAAATTTCAAATTAAAATAACTTTAAATTAAATTGAAATAAAATTAAAAAGACCACTTGCTTCAGCAACACAAAGCAAACAAAGACGAAAACTATTTAATGTCTTAACAGAGGAGCAAATAAAGGCTCGCCCAGCAGAGAAAAGCACAGCAATACTGTGATAAATTAACCTTAAAGGTTTCAACTAAATTAGTAATTAGTTTTAAAAAACTAAAACAAAATGAAAACAAACGAAAACGCTCACTGTGAACAGCAGATACGCGGCATCAGCTCGAAAACACTCACAGTTGCACAAACTGGATCCCTGAAGATGATTTGCAACAAATTATCTTCCAGCAATTAGTTTAACACTATTTTCAGGGCACAAATTACGGAGCACAAAAATACACGTGTTTACACTTGTTGTTGCTAAGAACAAGTGAGGTAGGGACAATTGAGTAGGCGACCTCCTACATTGGTCTTCTTGTTTTAGGACTACCTAGTGCTCCATTGGGGCTCGGTCGTCCCCCTCAAAGAGGGAAGTTCCCGTTGCCCCGGGATCAGGGGTTGCTACTTTAACTCCTCAGGGCCCCGATCAAGGTGCTCTGGGAGAGATGTTATATATGTAAGGGGATATACCCCTCATTGGCTAAACCCACCTTGTATAAAATAGAAGAGCGAGATCTAGTCTCACTTTCGTTAAAATAAGCACGAGAACGGGTTCCATTCACACCCATCTCGAGTTCCTTCAGAGCCATTAGAAGCAACTACCAGTGTTCCAGCCCCACTTAGCTGAGGTGGTGGTCCGTTCCTACTGGTAAAGGCTGGGGGCTAGCACCCCCTGGATGCTATGCAGGCATCCGCCCGAGGAGAGACTGCTCCTCACGCAGCGACCCAAGGTCTACCCAAACCTTGGGTGAGGAACCACAGCCACTACGAGTCCTACCTCAATTGGTGGCCTGGAGAAGCAAGCCTCTCCAGGGGCTTCCACCACCCGTAGTGCCGACTTATTTTAAGAGTTTCGGGTCAAACTCCGGACCGCAGTCCTACTGAACCTGCTCAGCACAGGTAGGGTCAGTGGCCCTTGTTGCCTTCAGAAAAACATGTATAAGCCAATGCAGTTATTGAGTAATCTGCACGGTCTAAATGAGGCGCTTATATTGCCCTGGGTGAAAATTGGACAACCCAGCCTATTGTGCAGACTGGGTGTCCCCACTGTGGGCTCTTGGACAGTGAGTGTAGGTTTGGAAGACCCACCACCAAGATGGTGCTGCACAGGCTACCACTTAACACTCTTTAAGAAAACCTTTTAAAACTCCTACAAGAGAAGAGAGGCTACCACCCCGTACGCCACGGGTTGCCAAGCTGTGCCGTAGCACGTTAGAATTCCCTCTGACGTATCAGGTGCTAGGCTACTTGACCGAGCTTGGATCAGCCTGCCCTGTACTGTTAGCTTGGATGTACAGTCTCCAATTACCACCTCTGCGACGGGGACGCCAGTACTAGGTGCATCCACTCCTCAGAGTGGTTAGAGGCAGGTAGGGACAATTTAGGAATCTCGTTAATCCATTCATGCGCGTCACTAATTAGATGACGAGGCATTTGGCTACCTTAAGAGAGTCATAGTTACTCCCGCCGTTAACCCGCGCTTTTTTGAATTTCTTCACGTTAACATTCAGAGCACTGGGCAGAAATCACATTGCGTCAACACCCGCAAGGGCCTTCGCAATGCTTTGTTTTAATTAGACAGTCGGATTCCCCTGGTCAGTGCCAGTTCTGAGTTGATCGTTGAATGGTGGCCGCAGAGACAAGTGGCCCGTCTCTCTAGTGTTGTGGTTAAACACTAGCAACTAGGCAACCACTAGCTCGTAGCAAGGAAGATCCGTGGGTGGCCAAAGCACGGGACCGAGCTCAGTTCCCGGCAAGAGTTCAAGAACAACTTACCGTTCACCTCGCCCAGGCCCGGCACATTGACACCGCTCCACTTCCCGACCAAGCCCGGCACACCACGATCCTCAGAGCCAATCCTTTTCCCGAAGTTACGGATCCAACTTGCCGACTTCCCTTACCTACATTAGTCTAACGACTAGAGGCTTTTCACCTTGGAGACCTGCTGCGGATATGGGTACGGTCCGGCACGGTGTTCCGCGTAGCCCTCACCTGGATTTTCAAGGTCCGAGGGGGAAATCCAGACACCGCCGTAACTGCGGTGCTCTTTGCGCTCTATTCCCTATCTCTCTGCGAGAC
This sequence comes from Hermatobates lingyangjiaoensis, assembly GCA_026182355.1. Classification (NCBI taxonomy): domain Eukaryota; kingdom Metazoa; phylum Arthropoda; class Insecta; order Hemiptera; family Hermatobatidae; genus Hermatobates; species Hermatobates lingyangjiaoensis. Next base: position 22,231 of record JAPFBL010001577.1, on the reverse strand, counting down.
ATTTTCAGGGAATCATGAGCGCTTATAGAGAAGAGACAACTCTCCCTGGATCCCCCGACGGCGTCTCCAGGCCATTTAGGGTTACCCCGTCGAACACTCGCAAATGGAGGGCACGACTTGGAACGGTTCCGTAGCCGGGTTCCGGAATAGGAACCGGATTCCCTTTCGCCCACAAAAGGCGCCAGTCTTTCTTTTATAATTTTTAGTGGAGAGTTTCCTTAAGAAAGAAAAAAAAAAGGAAAAGGATCAGAGAACTTCTCCTTTCCTCCCTTATTTATTTTATTCTTCTTAATTCTCTCTCTCACTATTGATTATTCCATATATATATTAACGGCGCCTATCGACCTGGGATTTCTCCTAGGGCTTAGGACCGACTGACTCTTGTGCAACAGCTGTTCACAAGAAACCCTTCTCCACATCAGTCCTCCAGAGCCTCGCTGGAGTATTTGCTACTACCACCAAGATCTGCACCGGCGACGGCTCCAGGTAGGCTTACGCCCAGACCCTTCTACGCACATCGCCGCGCTCCCTCTTACTCGCCAAGGCTTAACAGCGTTCCTTTTCCCATATAAGAAAAAAGCACCCACTTTGCCGTTGGCGGCTGAGTATAGGCACGACGCTACAGCGCCATCCATTTTCAGGGCTAGTTGCTTCGGCAGGTGAGTTGTTACACACTCCTTGGCGGGTTCCAACTTCCATGGCCACCGCCCTGCTGTCTTAAGCAACCAACGCCTTTCATGGTGTCTAATGAGCGTCGATTTAGGCGCCTTAACTCAGCGTTTGGTTCATCCCACAGCGCCAGTTCTGCTTACCAAAATTGGCCCACTTGCCATCCGGATCCGAGCCCAGGCTTCACAAAATAAATTTTGTTAAGCAAGCCTGGGTTCTCACCCATTTAAAGTTTGAGAATAGGTTGAGGTCGTTTCGACCCCAAGGCCTCTAATCATTCGCTTTACCAGATGAGATTCGTCTCAATCATGGATGGCAGCTATCCTAAGGGAAACTTCAGAGGGAACCAGCTACTAGATAGTTTGATTAGTCTTTCGCCCCTATACCCAGCTCTGACGATCGATTTGCACGTCAGAATCGCTACGGACCTCCACCAGGGTTTCCCCTGGCTTCGTCCTGGCCAGGCATAGTTCACCATCTTTCGGGTCCCAACGTGTACGCTCTTGGTGCGCCTCCTTTCGCAATGAAATAGAGACGCCCCGGGAGTGCGGAGAAAATTATTCCAAACAATTGAAACAACGCTTCTCATCCTCCCTAAATAATTAATAAAGCAAAAATGCTTTCTTCACTTTTATTTCGCCTTTGGGTGTTCAATTCCCAACGACTTGCGCACATGTTGGACTCCTTGGTCCGTGTTTCAAGACGGGTCGGATAAGAGCTCGAAACTAGAGCGTTGCTGACCAGTGTTTAGACACAGACCCAGTTATATACTAGTCGAAAGTTAGCTGAGGCAACGGACCAGGCTTTGGAAAAAAACCACCACGCTGCAACAAACCAACTCACCAGTATTAAGAGTCGCTTAAAAGCGGTCCAACACTATCGTTTTACACCGTCTGGTTCGCTGCCAAGCTTTTACCATCCTTGAACAAGGTACTAATAATTAAAATTAAAAGTACTTGACAAGGTCTTAAAGTCAAAGCGTTAGGCTAGCCACTCAAACGGGTCGCAACGTCCTTGTCAGACTGAGAAATGCGGCCCTCCGCAAAGTTAAAACAATACTTCAAGGGCGACGGACTATATTCTGCCAGCCGAAACCAAACAGAACACCAAACACGTCATCAACCTTCAAGTAAGTAACATTTGCGGGAAAGCGTGAACCTCAGTCTACGAATTTTCGAACCTTCTCCGTTTACCCCTGAACGGTTTCACGTACTATTGAACTCTCTCTTCAAAGTTCTTTTCAACTTTCCCTCACGGTACTTGTTCGCTATCGGTCTCGTGGTCATATTTAGCCTTAGATGGAGTTTACCACCCACTTAGGGCTGCACTCTCAAGCAACCCGACTCTAAGGAGGGGCCCACCCAGGGTTGCCGCCGGTCACAACGGGTCTGCCACCCTCTATGGACCGTGGCCCCTTTCAAGAGGGACTTGGACTCAGTCAAGCACACTCTGGTGATGGAACCCTCCTAAACACCACATTTCGCAGACAGACTAGCCGCCTGAGATTCGGTGCTGGGCTTTTCCCTCTTCGCTCGCCGCTACTAAGGGAATCCTGGTTAGTTTCTTTTCCTCTGCTTACTAATATGCTTAAATTTGGCAGGTGCCCCTGCCCGGTCTGAGGTCGATAAAGAAAAAAAAAAAGGTCATGCATGGGTGGGGGCGAGAAAAAAAAGAAACCCCCACCCATGCAATGACCTATTTAATTATTATAATAACCTAAACCAATTCAAACCAAACCAAACCATAAGCCAACTAAACTACTACCTACTACCAACTTCCACCACCACACAAGACCTACAATGCAAATACACATTGAGGTCTATAGTGGAGCAGTAGCTGTTATTGTAATAGTAGTAGAGCTTTATATATGTTACTGTCGTATGTATCACGCCTCCTACATACAAGCTCTTTATATAAAGAGAACATCTCCTTTTTCTTAGTCCATTAATAAAACAAAACTATCAAAAGTTTTATCTATCAATGACCAGGAAACTTTCTCAAAAAGCTTTTATTTGTAGGACAGCCACACAACAACAACAACAAAGCTACATTTATAGGCTTATATTGGCTGGCTGAACAACTGGCTAAGGTTACGTAGTATTTAAGAGGTTGGTAGTTTTATCAATCAAGATTATAAACTAGCAAAGCCTCCAAACCAGAGAAAAGAAATTCTTTTCCCCATCAAAATACTCAATAAAGCACTGGTACGTACGACCCTCAGACGGGCATGGCCCTTGGGAAGCGAAGCCCCCCTAGGGCCGCAATGAGCGTTAGGAAAGTCAATGTTCATGTGTCCTGCAGTTCACATGAAGTCACGCATTTTGCTGCGTCCTTCATCGACCCACGAGCCAAGTGATCCACCGTTCAGGGTTATAGTTTTGTCTTTTTAAATAAAAAGGCAATCATTTGCAATGGCTGTAACAACATTTTTCCCCTCTATACTTGCTATAACCCTTTTTTTATACATAGGAGGAGAGAGACACCAACCAACTAGGGCTCAACCTCAACTACCTACTATTTATTATACAATATTTGCCTGAGTAGTACTAGTAGTAGGAGAGAGACTGCTGCTCAACCTCAACTACTGTATACATTTATATATTTTGTTGTGTAGGAGAGAGACACTTTCGTCTCAACCTCAACTACTTTAGTAGATATTCACTTGTGTAGGAGAGAGACACCACCCGGGGTGGGGAGGGCTCAACCTCAACAACTTTTGGACAGCAAGAGGGGAAAAATAGCCAAAAAAATTTATAAATAGTTTTAAGACAAGGGAGGAGTTGTGGACACAACCAGCCCACTACTGCTACTACAACCTTGTCTATATACAAACCCCCTTTTTTTGGGAGGCGGCGTAAAGAAAACCTTTCTAAACAACACAACATACAGACCGATCTAGTACACAGCTAGTCGCCGCCTTTTTTGTTGTATCTGTTGTTTTTCTCGTCAATTCTCTCTCTCTATAGTTTTTGTAACTCTTATAAAAAGAGTTAACCTTTTAAATAAACCTTTAATGATCCTTCCGCAGGTTCACCTACGGAAACCTTGTTACGACTTTTACTTCCTCTAAATGATCAAGTTCGGTCATCTTCCCGACGACATCGGTGCCCCAGTAAGGGGAGCCCAATTGCCACCAGTCCGGAGACCTCACTAAATCATTCAATCGGTAGTAGCGACGGGCGGTGTGTACAAAGGGCAGGGACGTAATCAACGCGAGCTTATGACTCGCGCTTACTGGAAATTCCTCGTTAATGGGGAACAATTGCAAGCCCCAATTCCTAGCACGAAGGAAGTTCAGCGGGTTACCCGGGCCTTCGGGCCAGGGAGAGACACGCTGATTCCATCAGTGTAGCGCGCGTGCGGCCCAGAACATCTAAGGGCATCACAGACCTGTTATTGCTCAATCTCGTGCGGCTAAACGCCACCTGTCCCTCTAAGAAGATATTATTAGCGCCGGTAACCATGGGTACCGGACGGCTAGTTAATAGGCTAGAGTCTCGTTCGTTATCGGAATTAACCAGACAAATCGGTCCACCAACTAAGAACGGCCATGCACCACTACCCACTGAATCAAGAAAGAGCTATCAATCTGTCAATCCTTCCAGAGTCCTGGCCTGGTGAGGTTTCCCGTGTTGAGTCAAATTAAGCCGCAGGCTCCACTTCTGGTGGTGCCCTTCCGTCAATTCCTTTAAGTTTCAGCTTTGCAACCATACTTCCCCCGGAACTCAAAAGCTTTGGTTTCCCGGGGGTTGCCCGCCGAGTCATCGTCCGAACATGGGCGGATTGCTGGCTAGCATCGTTTATGGTTAGAACTAGGGCGGTATCTGATCGCCTTCGAACCTCTAACTTTCGTTCTTGATCAAATAAGACATACTTGGCAAATGCTTTCGCTCTAGTCCGTCTTGCGACGATCCAAGAATTTCACCTCTAACGTCGCAATACGAATGCCCCGCCAGTCCACATTGATCATTACCTTGAGTTCAGAAAACCAATAAAATAGAACCAAGGTCCTATTCCATTATTCCATGCACCACTATTCAGGCTAAACTAAGCCTGCTTTAAGCACTTTAATTTGTTCAAAGTAACCTTGTCGGCCTGCCTCGACACTCAGTAAAGAGCACCGCGGCAGCAACAACGGGAACCAAGCAAAACTCAAACGGTCTTCCATGAGACCAAAGGCCATCACGAAATGAAACCAAATGAGCCCACTATAGCCCCCTCCGACAAGACGTCCCACATAATGCCAGTTACACCGCAGGCGGTGAACCGACAGCGTGGTACACAGAACCAACTACGAGCTTTTTAACCGCAACAGCTTTAATATACGCTATTGGAGCTGGAATTACCGCGGCTGCTGGCACCAGACTTGCCCTCCAATTGATCCTCGTTAAAGGATTTAAAGTGTACTCATTCCGATTACGGGGCCTCGGATGAGTCCCGTATCGTTATTTTTTGTCACTACCTCCCCGTGCCGGGAGTGGGTAATTTGCGTGCCTGCTGCCTTCCTTGGATGTGGTAGCCGTTTCTCAGGCTCCCTCTCCGGAATCGAACCCTGATTCCCGTTACCCGTTACAACCATGGTAGACATAGCATCTACCATCGACAGTTGATAAGGCAGGTATTTGAAAGATGTGTCGCCGGTTCATAGACCGTGCGATCTGCGTGGTTATTCAGAGTCATCAAGTAAACGGGCATAAGCCCATTGGTTTTGATCTAATAAAAGCGTTTTTTCCATTCCTGGACAAAACTTTTTTGCATGTATTAGCTCTAGAATTACCACAGTTATCCACTTAGTGGACTGCTCTAGTGAACCATAACTGATTTAATGAGCCTTTCGCGGTTTCACTTTTAAATTAGTTTATACTCAGACATGCATGGCTTAAGCTTTGAGACAAGCATATGACTACTGGCAGGATCAACCAGAGAGGAAATTTTATAATTCCTTTTATATATATATATATGGTTGTTTTCACAAGTGTGAACCATTTTGCATTGGGTACTTCATAAAGTTAAAGTCGTATAAAGGAAAGAATTTACAATGTGCGACTTTGCAGCAACACTTCTATTCTATTCCACATCACGACTTGACCCTTCTTTTTGAAATGTATTAGCTTTGAACAGCAGTGACCTGCTGCTTACTGCACACACCTTTATTACAAAGTGTGATACAGCGGCTTTTGGCAACCTCTACTAAACCATACAACAGTACAACAGCTATGAGCTGCAACAACTCAGCAAAACTTTATTTAGGCACAAAACCGTAATTTTATGCAGTATTTAGCTATACAACAAACTAAGAGACTAGCCTGTTAACAACAGTCACCAGTACTGAAAGTAGTTGTAATATAACTTTTGGTGTATTCCCCACTGTACAATTATTGAGAGAAAACTGAAAGATTCACCTTCGAGTTTCTTTTACTCAAAAATCATTCTTTTTTCTTAGAAAACATTTATGGAAACCACTCCATTTATTTTTATTCCGCTATATTATCCTGCATTGTAAAGCAGAAATGGAACTGCTGAGAAAGACGAGTTTAAGCCTGCTAGCAGACATACACAACGCTTCTCACCAATCCCAGCGGTCAAGCTGTTTATAACAATTTCAGGTACCGCTATTTCTGATTAGATGTTTATAGATTATGCAAAAGTGGATTCACCACAACTACAGCACTACAAACACCAGCGGTGATGCTGTTTATAACAATTTTGGGTACCGCTATTTCTGATTAGATGTTTATAGATTATGCAAAAGGTGATTCACCACAACTACAGCACTACAAACACCAGCGGTGATGCTGTTGCAGGCGCCTGCCTGCCAGATAAAAGCATCAATGCTAAATATCGTTATAGGCAATTATAAGAGAAACTTCAAAGTTACTCATTTACACTATTACCAACACACAAGGAGAGAGACTCCTTCGGGCTCGACCTCAAAACTAGTGTGTGAAATAGAAACATATGTGGCATTAACCACAGCCAGCCTTCTTTTCAACGGTTAACAATAACCCATAAGGCAGTTGTTCGCGACTAGTTATTGAAGCTACACCCATCCATGTACATCAATATAGTTGTTAGTCGCTAGGCCTCAAGTCGCACTAATCTTTAACTTTGTGAAATAGTATCATATTTCCAGTTTTATTATGACTAGTGGACCTACCGGCTTATAAGGGATTCTTTCCTTATACCACACATCGCCCACTTTCTTTACCGCACTACTATTAAAAACCTTTAAAGGAACCTACAGACTTCTTTCAACTTTTTCCCCTCGAGAAAAAATCGAGGTAATGGTTGGAATTAATTAGTTGAGCAAGACTATAAAGTCACAGGCAATATGTTGTGTGTGGTACTTAATGTAAAAGTAGCTGTAGAAAACAGTGAAAGGTGTTACTAACCACCTCTAACCACCTCCAAACACTTGCAAACACCTCTAGCCACCTCGAGACCAACAGAGCGTTGAGTATAGGAGTAACAAGTAGATGAGCAAGACTATAAAGTCACAGCCAATATATGGTGTGTTGTACTTTAGCTGTAGAAAAAAATTTTCTTTTCCTCTAGCGAAGAA
>JAPFBL010001577.1:0-7500 GCA_026182355.1 Hermatobates lingyangjiaoensis | reverse complement strand
GGGAGAAGAAGAGAAAGAAAAGGAAGTGAAGGAAGTAAGAAAAAAAAAAAAAAAAAAAAAAAAAAAAAAAAAAAAAAAAAAAAAAAAAAAAAAAAAAAAAAAAAAAAAAAAAAAAAAAAAAAAAAAAAAAACGCCGTTGTTTCCGATTTCTAGAAAGATGGTTCCATGTTGTGAATTGATAGAGTTGGGTTAGAAAAACATGAGGCTTGGAAAATACAGCAATGGTTGTGGAAGCAATGATTGTAGATGGCAGGTAAATGATCTTCTCATTGGTCCTCTGATTCGTTTTCTTGTGGAAGCAATGATTGTAGATGACAGGTAAATGATCTCCTCATTGGTCCTCTGATTCGTTTTCTGAGTTTAGAGAGAGTTGGATATGTAGGTTGTTGTAATAAGGGTTAGAGTTGCTATAATCTGACTTTAATCTCAGTAGAATAAGTTTTGTGGCATATTGTTTAAAACAGTTAAAGATCAATTTTGTTTTCAGTAGTTTATGTGGTGGTGGAGGCCAATCTAAACCCAGTGATTGAAGTTTGAGGCTGAAGTTAAATCTTAAGTCCTTATACTTATGACAAAAAAATAGTAAATGAAAGGGATTGTCAATTTCGCCTCTATTGCAGTCCAAACAGTATGGGTTCTCCACTGCCTTGATATGATGCAGGTATGAACGGAATTTACCATGGCCTGTTAGTATTTGTGTGATTGCATAGTTCAGTTTGAAGAATTTTAATTTCCAAAATTTTTTAATGTCATTTATAAAAATAAATATATGTGGGTATGTTTCTTTTTTCTTCATTTCCTTGAACCATTTTTCCAAAAGGAAATCTTGAATTATGGCAATTGTATTTTTCTCTGACGAGAGATCATTGTCTTTTAATCTGTTATTTAGTTCAGGAAAGAAGCATTTTCCAGATGATTTAATTTCATGTTTTATTGTTAATAAAAGAAGGAAGTATTTTGCTGGGAGGACTCTATTTAATAGGCATAGGGAGTCAGTAGAAACAGTTTTAAAAGCCTTTGAAATTATTAGTAAACTAAATCGAAATAATCTGTTTAGAGTTTGATGGGAGGAGATTGGTAATTGGAGGAACCAAATATCATAGCCATAACGAACTATGCCCTCCACTATTGCTCTGTGAGCTTTTATGAGTTGTATAAAAGATAGGCCCCATCTATAACCAGATAAGCGTTTAAATATGCTAAACTTTTTGAATAATTTTAAGTTTTAAATCTTTGATATGGCTTTTAAAATTTAGAGATTTGTCTATTGTAATTCCCAAAAGTTTTAGAGTTTTGTAAAATTTTAGGGTGCTGTTGTTGATTTTTATTATAGGAAGGCGTTTAAGTTGTCCTTTAAGGATAATACCTTTTGTTTTTTCGCCACATATCTGGAGTTGTAAATAATGCAGGTGTTCCAATATGGTGGATATTACAGATTGTGTCTTTAATTCCAGTTTATGTCTTGACTCCTCTTCAATAATCAGAAAAATATCGTCTGCATAAGCCACGAATTTTATATTAAGACCTGAAATGACAAGTAGTAAATTATTAATGTATATATTCCAAAGTACAGGGGAAAGAATTGACCCCTGTGGGCAGCCTCTTGTTATTGGATGAGATACTGAACCATGATTTCCTTGAAAAACAATAGATCTGTTATTGAAATAACATGAAAGAACATTGATAATGTTGTTGCTACAATTTAGTTTGACTAATCTGTCTATCATAATTTGGTGGTTTAATGAGTTAAAAGCATTAGATATATCTAAGGAAATGCCTAGAATATATTTTGTGTTGTTGTTATTTATGGTTTCTAACACCCTTTCGACAGCTTTTATTGTTGATTTATTTTTTATGAATCCATATTGGTCTTTGTTTATTAAATCGTTATATAGGATTGAAGTTTCTAGTTTTAGTTTTAGATATGCCTCAAGGATTTTCCCCAAGGATGATATTAAAGAAATGGGTCTTAATTTTGACGTATCTTTTTTCTTTAAAAGAATGATTTTAGAAATTTTCCAGTCCTTTGGGAAATAGCCTAAAAGTAAGCAATGATTGAATAGTTTTGTTAAAAAAGGAGCTATAAGGTCTATGCCAGACTTAAGCATTGAATAAGTGATGTTATCAATACCTGGTGATTTTCTTGATTTTCTTGATTGAATAATGTCTCTGATGACATCTTCCTGGGCTTCATCATCGTCTTTATTTGGAGGTAGAGTTAGGAGTTGCCTGTAGCTGCATGTAATGGGGAATAACTTTGTAAGTTCATGTGACACAGTATCATTCCATGTAATACATGTTGAGGTGGACATTGTTAAGTTATTTTGATGATTTTTTAAGATTTTCCAATACGACGACCATGGATTAATTCTTGAATCTTTTCTTAGTAGTTTATTCCAAGCTTTGAGTTTTGCCACCTTTATCATTAAAGTATATTTTTTTCTCTTGTCTTTTAGGTTTTTTATTAAGTCTTGATTATTGTTGTCAATTCTCAGCCTTCTTTTCAGTTTCTGTAATTCAGCCTTTTCATTGGCTAGGTCTTGATTCCACCAAGGTGTTATACCCATGGTTTGTATCTGATGTTCTTGGCGACGCAAGAGTTGAGAATGCTATAGATAGAAACGACACTGAGTCGTCAATGTCTTTTGTTGAATGAATATTTAGTGAATGGTTGTTTATGAAGCCAGATAGTTTTTCGCAAAATGTTTTTTTTATTTTGAATTTTATATATAATTTTGAAGTAAGGTTTTTTATTCTGGTTTATAATTTCCCAGTTGTAGGTTATTACATTGTGATCAGACGATGTAATTCTATAATGAATTTTCCAGTTTTTAATTGCATCAGGATTTATATTTTTGGATAAGGTTAGGTCTATATTACTTTTGAGATCATTACCTAATTGTTTACCTGGGAATGTATAGTTGCTAGATTGTGTATTGATCAAATTTAAATTGTTAGAAAAGATAAATTTTGCAAATTGATTGCCTCTTCTATTTGAATTATTATTAAACCAGAGTGTATGTCTTGCATTGAAATCTCCTCCAATAAAGATTGGTAGTCCTCCACATTCATGAATTATTTTTTCCAACGTACAGATTGTGTATTTGGCATATATATTTTGGAAGCTATAAACTGAAATGACGATGAATGTTTTCCCAGAGAAGGTGAAACAGCAGGTAGTAGTATTGTGAGTACAGTATTTATGTAATATTGTTACGTCGAATAGATTTCTCTTATATGCGATAGAAGTCATATGATTTTTCTTATTTATGATTGGAATGTACTTTGAGCCCAGCGGTAATTTAAATGAAGGTAGAATTTTTGGCTCTTGGATTAAAAGTATGTCTGAGTTTAATTTAGACAACGCGATATGTAAATCCTGTGATGCTATATAAGACTTCATGAGGTTGATTTGAAGAAAAGAAATGTAATTTTTATTATTCATATTGAATATTAGAAATTAAAGAAGATTGGTAGGCCAAAAAGGTTGGACAGTGTGGGTCTCTTGAATGATGTTGTCCCTTGCAGTTTGGACATTTGAAACCATTTTCTTTGCAAGTACGACAGTCTTTTGCTAGGTGACCAGATTTACCGCAATTCCCACAGATTTCCTTTTTCGCAGTACAGCCTTTGAGAGTGTGTCCGAATGAATGGCATTTAGAACAATGAAGTATATGAATATGATCCTTAAAATAATAGGAGGATAAGCCGTAAAATATTCGTTGTTGTGTATCAAATAAGGTTTTTCTTAGTGATGGGGACATTTCGATTATATAGTCTGATAAACTAGAATTGCGACGATTTTTCAACGAAGTTATGATTGTGAAATTTTTTTTGAAATCTTCCTCTGAAATTACATTCATAAAATTTAAATTGTAGATGTTTTTTAGTAGATTTAATTGATCAGCAGTACTCTCAGCTCGAGGCATACCTAAGATTATAATTCTAGGGTTTCTTTTTTTGATGAGAGATGCCTTCATTCCTGATTCTTTTATTCTTGGGTCTTGAATTATGTTGTTCGCATTGTTGTTGTCTACCTTAATTATTACTTCCTTTTTTCTTGTTATAGCCTTATTTATTTTTAGGTTCAGATTTTCCAGGTCTTTTAGATTGATTTCTTCATCACTCTCCAATCTTGTTAGTTTGATGGAGCTTGTATTTGGGATATTGCTCTCTCTTTTGTTTTGGAAATTTGATCTTAAAGCTTTAACGTATGAAACAGCTGGAGTGTTATTTTTACCCTCACTATGATTCTTTGTTTCTGTATTTGTTTTTAGTAACGATTCTCTTGTTAGTAATAAGTCTTTTTTGAGTTCGTCAATAGATGTTAGGTTTTTATTTAGATTTTCGGAAGAGGTTGATTTTGTCGTTTTGATATCATTTAAGTCTTTTTTTAAGCTGTGCATGTCACTTTTTAACGAATCTAGTTGTAACCTCTGATCATTAATTATGTTTAGTAGTGATTCCTCTAAGTGTTTGTACGAAATATTTTCATTTTTCTGCAGGGAAATTAAGTTGTCCAATTTATTGTTGATGGTAATTGTGTTGACATTGGAAATATTGTTTTCACTTATCTTATCCAAAGATTGTTGGAAAAGAAGTTGCATGGTTTTAAGCGACGTATGAACCGTACCTGCATAGCTTATAGCAAATCTCTTGTTCTTGACATATTTGTTAACAATAGACGAAATTAAATCCACGTGTTTATTGAAGTTTTCAATAGTTGGAATTTCATTTAAAGTGATCATGTTGTCGGTAGGTAGTTGACTTTTATTTGATTGTCTTTCTCCTGATTTATTTTGTAATGCTTTGATTTGTTCAAGGAGATTAATAGATGTTGATGAAGAGTCTGACGCAATATTTTCGTCTATAGAAGATTCATTGCTATCTGTTTCCACTAGTAAGTGTGATAAGCGTTTCTTTTTTTCACCCGCCATAATGTAAGAAGGTAGATGTTCAAGATAGAAGCTTTCGAAAATTAACTCGTAGTGAAGTAATGAATTAAGAGCCAACAATTATTAAAAGTCTGTAAATAGATGGTCAGAATAGATGATAGACGTCTTGTCTGTCGATGACAGTCACTCACGTTTACAATTAAAGCACAGAAATTCGCAGTTATTTTTATATTTTTGCTTGTTTGATAAAGTAAATAAAGCGCAGGTGAGCGCTTGCGAAAAATAACTCGTAGTGAAGTAATGAATTAAGAGCCAACAATTATTAAATGACTGTAAATAGATGGTCAGAATAGATGATAGACGTCTTGGTGTCGATGACAGTCACTCACGTTTACAATTAAAGCACAGAAATTTGCAGTTATTTAATTAATGAAAAGTTTAAAGTTTGATGTTTACTACACAAATAAGAGAAACTCAGAGATTGGCAAATACTTGTATTGAATTATCTATTGAATTACAAATGGATTATTTACTAGAATAATCTACAATTGAATATTTAGATTAGATGTTATCACTTTGACATGTAAACAAGCCACCGGTGAATTAACGTAATTTTCTTGATAATAAAGTTTGATGTATTTTAAGAGTATTAAGCAGAATAAAACCAGGTAAATATGTCAAAAGGACAAGCTAAACAGATGTAGGGTATAACTATTGTGATAATTATCACAATATAACACTCTTACAACTTGCCTTCTTACAAAATAATAAAATATTTATGATATTATGTAAATCACTTACTGCGAGAAGTAGACGTAAAGAATTATTGTGAAAACACTCACAGTTGCACAATTTGCACCACAGAAGATGATTTGCAACAATTTATCGCACAACAATTAGATTTTCACTAGTTTTGGGGCACAATTTGCGGAGCGGAAAAAATAATACGTGTTTACTTGTCGTTGCTAAGTGAAAGTGAGGTAGGGACAATTGAGTAGGCGACCCTCCTACATTGGTCTTTCTTGTTTTAGGACTACCTAGTGCTCCATTGGGGCTCGGTCGTCCCCCTCAAAGAGGGAAAGTTCCCGTTGCCCGGGATCAGGGGTTGCTACTTGAACTCCTCAGGGCCCCGATCGGTTGCTCTGGGAGAGATGTTATATATGTAAGGGGATATACCCCTCATTGGCTAAACGCCACCTTGTTTAAAAATAGAAGAGCGGATCTAGTCTCACTTTCGTTAAAATAAGCACGAGAAATGGTTCCATTCACACCATCTCGAGTTCCTTCTGAGCCATCAGAAGCAACTACAGTGTTCCAGCCCCACTTAGCTGAGGTGGTGGTCCGTTCCTACTGGTAAAGGCGGGGGCTAGCACCCCCTGGATGCTATGCAGGCATCCGCCGAGGAGAGACTGCTCCTCACGCAGCGACCGAAGGTCTACCCAAACCTTGGGTGGGAACCACAGCCACTACGAGTCTACCTCAATTGGTGGCCTGGAGAAGCAAGCCTCTCCAGGGGCTTCCACCACCCGTAGTGCCGACTTATTTTAAGAGTTTCGGGTCAAACTCCGGACCGCAGTCCTACTGACCTGCTCAGCACAGGTAGGGTCAGTGTGGCCCTTGTTGCCTTCAGAAAAACATGTATAAGCCAATGCAGTTATTGAGTAATCTGACGGTCTAAATGAGGCGCTTATATTGCCTGGGTGAAAATTGGCAACCCAGCCTATTGTGCAGACTGGGTGTCCCCACTGTGGGCTCTTGGCAGTTGAGTGTAGGTTTGGAAGACCCACCACCAAGATGGTGTCTGCACAGGCTCCACTTTAACACTCTTTAAGGAAAACTTTTAAACTCTCCTCAAGAGAAGAGAGGCTACCACCCGTACGCAACGGGTGCCAAGCTGTGCCGTAGCACGTTAGAATTCCCTCTGACGTATCAGGTGCTAGGCTACTTGACAGAGCTTGGATCAGCCTGCCCTGTACTGTTAGCTTGGTGACAGTCTCCAATTACCTCTCTGCGAGGGGACGCCGTACTTGGTGCATCCATCCTCAGAGTGTTTAGAGGCAGGTAGGGACAATTTAGGAATCTCGTTAATCCATTCATGCGCGTCACTAATTAGATGACGAGGCATTTGGCTACCTTAAGAGAGTCATAGTTACTCCCGCCGTTAACCCGCGCTTTTTTGAATTTCTTCACGTTAACATTCAGAGCACTGGGCAGAAATCACATTGCGTCAACACCCGCAAGGGCCTTCGCAATGCTTTGTTTTAATTAGACAGTCGGATTCCCCTGGTCAGTGCCAGTTCTGAGTTGATCGTTGAATGGTGGCCGCAGAGACAAGTGGCCCGTCTCTCTAGTGTTGTGGTTAAACACTAGCAACTAGGCAACCACTAGCTCGTAGCAAGGAAGATCCGTGGGTGGCCAAAGCACGGGACCGAGCTCAGTTCCCGGCAAGAGTTCAAGAACAACTTACCGTTCACTCGCCCAGGCCCGGCACATTGACACCGCTCCACTTCCCGACCAAGCCCGGCACACCACGATCCTCAGAGCCAATCCTTTTCCCGAAGTTACGGATCCACTTGCCGACTTCCCTTACCTACATTAGTCTAAC
>JAPFBL010001575.1:0-10252 GCA_026182355.1 Hermatobates lingyangjiaoensis | reverse complement strand
CTCAACGAATGCAATGCTAATAGTTATATCCCATTTAGATATTTATGTTATCTTAAATTACTTATGTTTTATATACTCAAGAAATTTGACGTTGAGTTACTTATAGTAAAGTAGAGTGTAGGCCACTCCAGATTTTTTATATGATTTTATAATTTAGGGTTGTCATCAATATTTACTTATGTCAAAATATATCTTTATTATTAATATTTACTAAAATAATTAATTAATAATTGTTATTATAATTAATGATAAAAAATAAAGATATTACCTACATTATTGGTGTATTGTATTTATAGTGATAATATTGTACCGCAATTATCAATATTTTAATATATATCGATTAATAATGTACGAATATCAGCATCATTAATATTTACTTATATATGAATTAACATTTCATTTTTATTAATTTTACTGATATAAGTATTAATGATATAAACATAACTAAAACTTCAAGCGATTAAATAATCAGTATGATACCTCCAGAGGAAAGAGAAAATGATCGATCACGGTAGCACCAGTACAGGGTTCAATGCTGGGGCCAGACCTATGGAAAGTCTCCTACGCGGCATCTTTAAGAAGAAATGCCTGATAGAAGCATGCTGGGTTGCTGCTTATGACATAATTTTTGTAGTTTGGAGAGAAACGTGTCTCTTGCTCAATTTAAATTCAAAACTTGGCCGCCGAAACGAGAAATCAAGGTGGCATAAAAGGGGTAACTGTGTCTGTAAAAGACAGTATGATACTTAGGTTCATTTAGACAAGATCTTGTCCTTCCAATCTAATCCTTCTGATTCTAATCCTTCTGATCTAATTCTTCTGATTCTAATCCTTCTGATTCTAATCCTTCTGATTCTAATCCTTCTGATTCTAATCCTTCTGATTCTAATCCTTCTGATTCTAATCCTTCTGATTCTAATTCTTCTGATTCTAATCCTCTGATTCAAATCCTTCTGATTCTAATCCTTCTGATTCTAATCTTTCTGATCTAATCCTTCTGATTTTAATCCTTCTGATTCTAAGCCTTCTGATTCTAATCCTTCTGATTCTAATCCTTCTGATTCTAATCCTTCTGATTCTAATCTTTCTGATTCTAATCCTTCTGATCTAATTCTTCTGGGATTATTTGAGAAGAGCTGCAGGCAAGGCAGCAATTGTTCGATTCATCAGATTGATCGTAAATACTGGAGGACCAAAACAGTTAAAGCAGAGACTTTCAATGTTTTTCAATATCTCACTCCATAAAGTTGTATGGACAGAGATCTGAACTTGCTTCATTGCAGCGGTTAGGTGCTTTAAGGGTCACGAAGGCTTATTGCAGAGAATCTGAACCTATTATACTTGTCATCACGGGAATTCAATCAATCAGCTTATTGGCGTAAGAGAGAAAAAACCTAAAGGAAAACGATGGAAAAAAGAGAAAAATGGCTAACCGCAAAGCAAGAGCTGCATCTATCTGGCGATATCAGGAGAGATAGGAGAAGGAGTCGAGAGGATGGTGGACTGCTAGATTTATTCATGATTATTTTTCATGACTTGGGCAGAAACTGACTTCCATTAAACCCAGTTGTTGTCTGGACATGGAAACTTCCGTAAGTACTTACACAGAATTGGTAAGGCTGAGACATCTGTGTGCGTCTATTGCACGTCCAGTGAAGAGGACAATACTGAGCACACCTTTGTCTGCACTAAGTGGGAGGTGCCTCGCAACAAGTTGAAAAGAATGGTAGGAGCCGTTACTCCTGAAACTCTTGTAGAAAAAAACAATTGATGATGAGAACACATGAAGATATGTAACAAGTTCTGTGCACATTGACTTCTACCAAAAGAAGCATATAGCGAAGGCAATGTAAATACCGTAAATACAGAATATTTATAATGGCACGAACCGATAATGGAGATTCAAGCGGCGAACAGAGAAATTCTTTGTAAAGAAGAGAAATGTCAGGACAGGAGACCACCGCATTTGAAAGAAAGAGCTAACCTGAAGTAATGTTATAAACAGTTCCAGGTTAGTGACCTAGTTGAAGAGAAGATGTTTTAGTTGGTATACCGGTTTTTGGGAGCCCAGCACTACGTACATAAACTCATTTCACCTCCTTACCAAAAAAGAAAAAAACAATATTGTTTATAAAATATCTTTAATATCAATACTTTATATCCATATCATTAATATTTAATTGCACATATTTTTTGTCATCACATTATTTATATTTCCTTTTTTATAAAATGAATGATATGATATTATTAATTTTTACTGCTATATATGATATAGCGTTATTAATAATTACTTTTATAAGGGTTTGATAATGAACCTTTGTCATCAATATTTGCTTGTATAATATATCATTATCATTAATATTAACTAACACATCATTATTATTAATATTTGGTAATAAAAAATTAATTTTATAGCATTATTAATCCTTCCTTTTGTATCGTTTCATAATGCAACATGATTGTCTGTATTTAATTATTCAACGATTATTAATATAAATGAACATTAATATTTAATTTTTTAGACATTAACATTATTATTATTATTATTAATATTTACTAATATAGAAATTAATGAATAACATTATGCATATTAACTTTTATATCATTTAATAATGTGCAAAAAGGAAGAAGCACCGTTGCACCTGCTGATTGACTGTAAGGCAACTTTGCTGGACAGAGGTAGGTGCTTCGGGACACTAAACAAAAAAATAGAAAAACTTTTACCGCTGGAAAAGTGCTGAGTTTGGAGGCGTTGAAGCTAACTGCTGGAGTACTTTAGTACAGAAGGGGGAAGTATAATAGTTCTTTTTTTTAATACGCAGTGCTATAGTCACCCTCAAATAATAATAATAATAATAATAATAATAATAATAATAATAATAATAATGATAAAAGGGACTTCAACTGCTACTCTATGGCACTGTTGTATAGTACTGCGCTCTGAGCGGAACATTTAATCATAAAAAATTAATGGAAATAAAATTACTATATTAACTTTTACACCGTTTAATAATATTTCGTTATCATGTGTATTTATACCACGGAATAATGTATACTGAATACCAAATAAAAGAGTACAGACATTTGTTTACTGACTCCACAAACTCAGCAGCATTAAAATTCAGCAGTAGTAGGTCCGTAACGTGGAACTACAAATTACAATTCGCACTACAGTGCGTGGAAAGAATCGTTGGTCGTTGGTTGATGTGAATTTATTTATATCGATTAATAATAAATCTTTATCATTCATATTTACTTATATATAAATTAATATCGACTTATTATTAATATTTACTGATTTAGAAATTAATAATATAATATTATTTGTATATAATTTTACAATGCAGCATTAATATCAATATTTACGCATATAGCGATTGATAATATATCATTATCATTGATACATATTTAAAAGTCAATAATATTATATTGTAAATATTAATTATTACTTAATATAAGTTATTTGTTTATCGAATTTATTTAGATTAGTCTAAGTATTTTATAGAAGCTGAAAAAATCTAGTAAATTCTAGATTTTACTACACTCAATGAGATTGAGGTATCACTGAATACTTTGTTTTTGAAATTTTTTTGATGATATCTTTAGGTGGATGTGTATCTACAAGTGTTTTATAAGCCACAGGGCACACTGTTAGATGGATCAAATTGTGTAGTATGTGAGTTTGATAAACCTTTAATCACATGGTTTGATGATATGTTTAAATGATAGCATATTAAAATAAATGATTTAAAATGGTTTTCAATGAGCTTGATAAAACAGTTACCTTTAAACTTAATAAAATTGTGTAAAGATTGAATCTCAATCAACTCTTGATTAATTGTGTAACTGTCATTGAGTTTTATTCTTCTCATATAAATAATAAAGATGGGTGTAGCAGGTCAAACTTTTTTAATATAAATTTGAAGCAGCTGAGGTTAATTATGAATTTTTTATTTATTGTAAAGCGTTAAAATGAATTGAAAAAGTTACTTTGTGTCAGGCAGGAGGAATGCATGAGCGGGTCAGGGGGAGCGAGCGAGGATGATCACGTGCTGTCCCCGGAAGGCGACCGCCAGTGCCTCGTCTGGGCCTGCAAGGCCTGCAAGAAGAAGACGGTGGCCGTCGACCGCCGGAAGGCCGCCACCCTCAGGGAGAGGCGAAGACTTCGAAAGGTAAACAGATTCTATAATCTGTATATAATTACTGTATGTAATATATTCTATAATTCTATAATCTGAAAGGTTTCAGATTATATAATCTCTTTCAAGGAAGTGATACCTGGTTATCACCAGTGTCATCACTGTTACGTACAGGTTATGACCTGTTTTGTTAGTAAAAAAACAAACGAAAATTGCCGAATCAGTGAGAAAATAAACTTTAAAAAGTAGTAATTTCAGTTGCTTTTTCAAAGCTATACTGTCGGTCCAGTGCGTAGCGAGGGGGGGGGGGGGGATCTTACAACCTCTCCGTGACTTACTCCCATTTTGGTGTAAAATATCATTTTATACATCAAAGATTGTGGTCCGTAGTGTGGCCACAAACTTTGGATACATACTCACTCACCCTCCACCTAAAAAACACACACACACACACACACACACACACACACACATACACACTCAAGACAAACCCAAAAAAATGGGAAAAAAGACAAGATCTTTAGTCCAATTTAAAGTTTGTGTCCTTCTACCGAATCCAACCTTTTCTAATCAATTTTGAGGAAACAAACAAATTTTGAAAATTTATATGGGAAAAGTTCAAATTAATTGTATATGCTAATCAACGAGTAACTGACATCGTACAGGCTCGGGACCAACGGTTAAACGTCCTTTCTGAGGGACGACATCCTCAGATTTATTCACCTTCCACGTAAATAAATCGAGGACCAGGTGGGGATCGAACCCCGGACTACCAACTCAGAGCCTATACGTTAACCACTTAGTCATGTATGTAAGTAATTAGAGAATTTAGTTAATTAACAAGCGTTGATTTTCATATTTTTTTTATGCACTTTTGGATTGACTCGCTGATGTAGCTTTCCTTTCACTAATGTGAAAGATAAATAGTGCTTATTATTCAGCTAGACTGTACAGGACCCATCTTCTAGAATGGAAGACTGAATCTTCTTATAGCATCCTTAAAATGAAGTGACAGTAACAAACGAAACCCGACCTCTATTTATACACATATACCTGAATAGGATCCAGTAGAACTGGAACGAGTCATTAATTTGCGGCTATTTAATTTTAAAAAGAAATAATTTACAACATCCGGTCAGAGAGTTTTTAGTGGATGTTAGACGACCAGTGACCACTAATGAAGCTAGGTTTCTTCCGGACATTCTAGGACCATTAAGGAATTCTCTCGACAGATATTGTTGGCTGCTTGCCTGAATACTCGACTCTCTGTGTTCATAATTTATCAAGATGGTCTACTTATATGTAAAACAGATCATGTTGTATATAAATAACTTTAGAACCCATGGGGCATTGGCAGGTTATGTATGTCATTTCTTTTCAACAATTTTCTTTGTAGTTAGAATAGGAGGTCTACACCTATGGTATAATGGCTCTCATTAATGGAACATCAACCTACGGAAGCCCTCAGCACTCATTCTTATTGGTGCATTATTCTTAATCCCCCCCACCTATTCTCCGTTATAAACAACACTCATAAAATTGGGCAATCATAATGTTTCGCAACATGGAATACCAACTACACATATTTTCTGTTCCTACTCAATATCGGGATTCCCCTCTACCATAGGGTGATCCTACCCCTTATTTTCTGTTCCTTATTTTTTTCCCTTTTTTTTTTTTTTTTTGTTCTTACTCAATATCGGATAGGGATTTCCCCTTTTACTCAATAGGGAATGTTTCCTACCCTTATTTTCTGTTCTTACTCAATATCGGAATAGGGCGATTCCTACCCTTATTTTCTGTTCCTACTCAATATCGGGATTCCCCTCTACCATAGAATGTTTCCTACCCTTATTTTCTGTTCTTACTCAATATCGGAATAGGGCGATTCCTACCCTTATTTTCTGTTCCTACTCAATATCGGGATTCCCCTCTACCATAGAATGTTTCCTACCCTTATTTTCTGTTCTTACTCAATATCGGGATAGGGTGATTCCTACCCTTATTTTCTGTTCCTACTCAATATCGGGATTCCCCTCTACCCTAGGGTGTTTCCTACCCTTATTTTCTGTTCCTACTCAATATCGGGATTCCCCTCTACCCTAGGGTGTTTCCTACCTTTATTTTCTGTTCCTACTCAATATCGAGATTCACCTCTACATTAGGGTGATTCCTACCAAACTGTGAAATGTGATTCATTGTATACCGGCAAAAATAATATAAGTGACCTGTTCCTTCTTAAGATATATAATTACAGTAACTTAAACAGAAATACAGTCATAAACTCTGTTCTATAGATACCACAGATTATCTACGAGTATATACCTATAGTTCCATATCTATCTATAGTTCCATAGATTCTATGAATTGCAAAACTTTTCTAAGAAATCCATTTTTATTTAAGGTTTTTTCTTTTATTACTTATCAAAGCTTGTCTACTTCTTGAAGATAATTTAACCTTAATACTACTTCCTGAGGTTAAATTTAACCTTAAAAATTAAATTAATAATGTATTCAAAAGAGTTAAATAATTATTGAAATAAATATCTTGTAACAGTTTAAAATATACATTGTACATATACACCAAATTTCCAGACATAATCACTTAAATAAGCAAAAAAAAAAAAAGAAATGTTAAAAAATAAATAGTTTATGTTACACTATCTTGGAGAAATTAAAATGAAAATTTGAATCAGTCCTTCAACTTTAAAAAAGAATTCACACAAAACAAAACTGAAGAAAAAACTTCTACTTTACTTATATATATATATATATATATATTCTGTGTTTTTTACTTTTCCTTGTGGCTTATACGTTCATTAGTTTTCATCACGTGTTTATTGTGATTATTTAGTATATATGTATATATTATATATATATATATATATAATATATATGCATGACCCATGGAATAAAAAGAATAGGAAAAAATAGTGTCAAGAAGTATGTTTTAAAGAATTCCTTCTTTAGGAAGAATCATCTCATACTGAAAAATAGAGTAGGAATCACACTGTAGTAGCACCTGGTTTTTATACCAAGGGCATTAAAGAGAAGATATATATTCAGATTGGAAACACTCGCATCATGAACAATTACAACAGGACATTCTAAATGTGAATATCAAACCAGGAGCTTCAGACAAAGGAAATTCAAATCAATTGCATCCAGATTAGTGGCATTCAGGTCCAAGAACAATAGTATTAATATCCTAGTGTAAATTCATTTTTATTGAACATTTATTTTTTTAGTTGGTATCTGAGATCTACTTTTTCAGTTTAGAGGCCAGGATAGCCTCTATGACTTGTCATAATGTCAATGACTTGTGAGCTAGCTTCTTGACCAGCTGGGTCTCAGGTTTGATTTTCACTGTAACTTCGATTTTTTCACACGGGATTTGAAAAATCCGAATATGACGTCCCTCAAAAAAAAAGGTTAAGCCGTCCCAAGCCTATACGATGTTAGTTACTCGTTAAAAATTCCTGCTATAAATACACTTGACTTAGGCAATGTTCAGGACTTCCAAAGCAGAATCAACCCGGTAATGTGGTTAGCCCATTACTAAAATGGGTGCAAAATACAAAATGACTTACACTTTCCTCTCAGTTTTTTATCAATTTCCAAAACTGAGATGTTTGCTTGAAAATCATCCTGGTATCATCAATGTGAAGGTCCGTGATGGCATACGACAAAGAAAAGTTTCCCCATTTTTTGAGAAATATGAGCAATGTAGAGTACTGCAGTTATAATGGAAAAATATATAAAGCAATACAGGCTGAGATATACACATTCATACATTCCGTATAGAAGTTAAAAGAGAAAAGCTAACAATAGAAAAGCCTGTGTGCTATAACCTCTTGTTTGCTGTACTTTCAACTTCAACTAAGTGGAGCTTAAACACATTATTAAAAAATAAACAATATTTATACAAACAGAGTTTTATGGAACCATTGGCTAACTGTGTTATTATAATTGTGAAGTCACTCACCTGTGTACAGGTGTCCTTTCGTCTGTACCTGCAACAATATACACATATTAGTAATAGCACAATTATAAGTTGAAATGTTTGTAGCTTTCTTTGTCAGTCATTCCTGTTTTATTTTATGAATATTCTTGGACATAAGATTCAAAATATGTTTGTTAAAATATCTAGTATTATCGTGTGGTAACAGCCAGGCTAGCATAGTGATAATGTGTTCACCTCTGGACTGGTAGATCTAGGGTTCAATACCCACACTGGCCCTCGATTTATCAAGTAGAGGGTGAATGAATCTGAGAGGACGTTAACCCGTTGGTCCCAAGCCTGCACGATGTCAGGTACTAATTAAAGATCTCTATAATATAAAGCTCTACAAACAATGTATGTGTATTAATGTATGTTTATATGGGTATGTGTATTTGAATGTTACTGTGGGAATGGGTAACTGGGTGTTGAGTTAGGCAGAATTCAGAATTCTCAATATAGAATCAATCTTCAATGTGTGGTGTCACAAAGGGTCAATGTTCAGCTCGTGTGTGTTCCCTTGTGTGACTGCCATTACAACACAATCTGGATAAATGTAGTAATGTCTATTAACTGTGCTGGCATTCTCTGCAGTGATACTGCAATCCAGTATCTCTGTAGAGATATACAGCCTCTCTGTAGATAGCTATTAAAAAGTTTAAACACTTTTGCTATAACAAGATTATACAATAAACATGTGAAATAACAATCAATGATCAAACCACAATAAGAAATGAAAAAAAAAAGAATAAGATCTTTCAACTGTAAAAAGCGGGCTTCGTCAGAGTTAAAAACCCAACTTGGGTTGAAACTCTTTTCAACGGTTGAAAGACCTTAATCGTTTTTTTTTCATTTCTTATTGTTGTTTCATCACTTTTGAAAAATACTAAATTTGCAAAATACATGTTTTTTTTGTCCGCAATGGTATGTGTAGGTTAGGTTGCAGTGGTAGTCCCACAAGTGAATACACGTAGACCGAGCATTGGTCCGTTGTGATACCACACAATGAACATTGATTCTACAGTGGGAGTCCTAAATTTTGCCTAGCTCAAGTTTATTTAGAGTAGGGATCTTTAACAAGTACCTGACATCGTACAGGCTCGGGACCAATGGTTTAACGCCCTTCTCCGAGGAACGATGTGCTCAGATTTATTCTTCTCCAACATGAATAAATCGAGGGCCAGGTGGGGATTGAACCCCGGTCCTATCAGTTCAGAGGCGAGCACGTAACCACTGAGCTAACGTAACTGAGTATATAATTTTGGATGTCCCAATAAATTAGTGACATCGATACTTTGTGACAAATGACATAAATTGATGGTAGTTCATGGTACTGAATTTTTTTTCTAGTGTCTGTCAATGTGAGTCGATAATAAATCTTTTCATTTAGAGCTTCTTATACTATACATATATCAATGTGATAGCAGATTATATGTCACAACCTATGATATATCTTTATTTTAGTTTTTGTTTTTTATTTTTTTTTTACCTATAGATTATTCAGTAGTTTTTATTCTTATAATAACTCTATTTTTCAATATTAAGAAGTTAGATAGATCAATTTAAATAACATGGGTGTTGACTTAATAGCAATTTAAGTTTGGTAGCAATCATTGATATCTTGATTAAAGTTCTTGTTGATTTTTTTGGACACTTTTTATATGATCTTTTTTTATTTCTTTGTTTTTCAGTTTACTACTTTATAATGGTTATGTTAGGTTGCAGTGGCAGACTCATTAGGGAATTCTACAAGTTCTAATGTTTAACAGAAAATTATAAAAATCAAAATATACTTCTCAGGAGAAGAATTGTACAGTTTCTGGCCAACAAGGAATCATGGGAAAGGCAGGAAATCAGGTTTATATAATTCAAGGCATAAAGGTGAGAAAATAGTGAGATATAGAGTGTGAGAGTAAATAGAAAAAGAGAGAGTGTCATTGATATAGCGAAGAGAGAGTATACAATAGAGAGAAAGAGGGAGTGAAATGAAGCGAGAAAATAGGAATCAAAGATGGAAACTTGAAGATTCTACATCAAACATTGAACGAGGAAATCAAAACTATCATTTTTCTTACAAAGTGATACAGTTCATAACAATCTGGTATTAATTTAC
>JAPFBL010001574.1:0-12169 GCA_026182355.1 Hermatobates lingyangjiaoensis | reverse complement strand
AGGTCGATCTCTCCGGCATGGGTGAGGTGATTCTCTGCGATACCGGAGGAGTTGGAGAATCTGCGACACTGCATGGGCTGACTGATGACACTGTCGCTGCCGGCGCGCCGATGGCTGAGGCGCTCGAAGAATTCTTGCCGCATTGGCAGGGCGGGCGTTGCTCGCCCATTTCGCGGTGATCGAAACAGGGTTTCTCTCCGCGGCGTGCCGACAAGAGTTTGGGGCAGGTCTCTCGGTGCCGGTGGTGGATACCTTTGATCTAGAACGCCGGCATATGGAACGGATGGGAACCTACCCGCGTGGCGAGGATCTGAGGCTGGCGAGAGTTCGGGAACGCTATGGGTTACCGCACTATCGCAATCACCGCGCCTCGACAGATGCCCTGGCCTGCGCGGAGCTCTATCTTGCGCTGACTGCTGAAGGAGAGGGAGCGCGACGATTCACCACTTTGCGTTCCGCACAGGTCTGAGCAGGTGTGCCACCGCATTCCGGGCGGAATGTGGACCGGTGACGCACACCACTGGCGTCCTCTTGTAGTGTGACAACCCATGCGTATCTCCCGAATTGCTCACCCAGAAGGCATGGCCTTCGTCGTCCTAGAAGGTGGTCAGCCGGACGGAACAGGCGCTCGCTGCCGTGAGATCGCGGGTCACCCCTTCGGTGAGCCGGAGTTCACCGGTCGCAGCTGGCCGATCGAGGATGTTCGGATTCTTGCTCCCATCCTCCCCTCCAAAGTTGTTGCCGTCGGTCGCAACTACGCTGATCACGTCAAAGAAGTCTTCAAGAAGTCCGCTGAGCACCTTCCACCGACGATTTTCCTCAAGCCGCCGACGGCAGTGATCGGCCCCCAGGCTCCCGTCCGTATCCCCGAGTGGGCTACCGGTGTGGAATTCGAGGGTGAATTGGCCATCATTGTCGGCCGCCCCTGCAAGGATGTGCCCCGGGATGAGTGGAAGTCGGTCGTTTTCGGCTTCACTATCGTCAATGATGTCTCCTCTCGTGATCTTCAGTTCGCCGATGGTCAGTGGGCTCGGGCGAAGGGCCTTGACACCTTCTGCCCCCTAGGACCCTGGATCGAGACAGAGCTGGACTTCGCAGAGCTGGACCACCTGCCGATCAAGGCCCATCTCACCCATGGCGGTGTGACGACGACGAAGCAGGACTCCAACTCGGATCAGATGATTAAGTCGATTCCCGAGATCATCGAGTGGGTTTCCTCCGCATTCACCCTCCTGCCTGGCGATGTTATCTGTACTGGCTCTCCGGCGGGGACCGCAGTGATGGTTCCCGGGGACTCGATTGATATTGAGATCCCCGGCCTTGGTCATCTGGTCAACCCGGTAGAGCGCTACTAGGCCTGCGCAGCAGGGAGATTAGACGGTACGCATCACGGCGGGGACATTCAGCGCCCGCAAGGCCGTCTTGAGTTTCGCCGCGGTTTCGGCGACCTCTGTTGCCGCCGATGAAGACAGGACAATTCCGCCACCCGCCCAGGCCCTGGCCGATGCCCCGGCAATCTCCGCGCAGCGGATGGAGACCATATACTCGCCATCGCCATTGGCTCGGCACCAACCACGAATCCGGCGTAGAAGTCCCGTGGTTCCTCGACCTCATTGATAATGCCAAGCGCGGCCTCGGTAGGTGCACCACCCACTGCCGGGGTGGGATGGAGCATCAATGCGAGGTCGAGTGCGGAGGGACCATCGGCGGGAATGGTCCCGCGGATGGTGGTCGCCAGGTGCCACATCTCATTCGTTTGCACCAGTTCAGGGCGTTCTGGAACATCTAATTCCGTGCAGACGGGGGAGAGAACCTTTCGGTAGTGTTCGGTGACCCACCGGTGCTCATCAAGGTCTTTGGTGGATTCCTGTAGTGATCTGCCGACCGAGTTATCGGCCTGCCGGTCTTGTAACCGTGCGGCCGAACCGGCCAAGGGCATTGCGGTGATCGTAGTGCCCCGGCGGCGGATCAACAGTTCCGGCGAGGATCGACTAGCATGGTCCCACGGTCGTCGTAGCGGCCGGTGGCACCGAGGTCCACCGCGAAACCCTCGCGCTGAGCGGAAAGGTCGATCATGCGAGCAGCGATGAGGAGGGGATCGACATCCTCGGAGAACTCGATCTCTACGGCCCGAGCGAGAACAACCTTGTCCAAGCGAGAGTTGTGGATAGTGCCAATGGCTGCTGCAACGGTGCTGTGGTGTTCCTCTGTGGTTGTCAGCGGGGTGACCGAGATGACCGTGGCCTTTTCACTGGCTTCATGTCCGCGGTAGTGTGCCGGGGGCTCTAGTGGCCCTTCGTTCTCAATGACTTCATCGGGTGTGGCCAGTGCTGCTCGATTGCCGGTATCGAAGGGGACTGCCCCCACGATGATCTCGGTGAGGCCATCTCGCAGCGCGGTCGCCGCCTCGAAAGGATCTGGACATGTTGCACGGTGCCCCCGACTGCGCAGGCTCCCGGACGGGCGCGACAGCAGGAAATCCGGTGCGGTCGCGGGACGGTCGGGAAAGGTCACGACACCACCGTACCCAGCGCTGGTAGAGTGTTAGAAATCACACTCGTTCTTTGGTGAAGTAACCACATTGGGAAACGTTGTTCACCCCGCCCCAGGTAGGGCATCCCGAACGCGGTGACCATGGCGGAGTCCACACTGACGTTCGGGGGTAATTCCGCGATCGTGACAAGGAGGCGAGCGGCATCCTCGGCATTGAACATCGGTTCAGTAGTGCTGAAAGTGTCTAAAAAATCGGTACGGGCATTGCGGATATCGAGTTCGGTGGCGGTGATGCCACACTCGCGGCCATCAAGGACAGTGGAAATCGTCAGGGACGCCACCGCGGCTTTTGAGGCAGCGTAGGCGGCAGCATGGGCCCGTGGAGCATGGGCGGCGATGGATCCATTGTTGATGATTCTCCCGCCACCATGGGTGGAGATCCAGGCGAATACTTCCGGGTGCAGAGGAAGGTTCCCAGAGTATTGGTGCTCAACGTCTCCGCAAAAGCGCTCACATCGATCTTGTCGATACGACCAGTAGGGCCGGGGTGCGGCATTATTCGCCAGCAGATCGAGCCGACCATAGTGGTGGGTGATTGCCTGGATGGCGTCGGTCACGGAGAGTTCATCGGTGAAATCGCACAAGACCGACGAATGTTGCTGGGGATGGTGATTCTGCGCACTGGCTTCCACGCAGACGGCCACTGTGGCGGTGAGCGAGGCTATGGTGCGTCCCGAGCGCGGCCACCGTCCACTCGGCTCGGGCGAGCGCGATGGAGAAGGCAGTAGCCAAACCACCTCCTGCATCGGTAATAACGCGCGACGCGGCCTTGGGTGCGATCGGGAAGGATCTCAGCGGCGGCGGTGTTCGCGGTGGTATGGGCCATGGTGGCGAGTCTAGATGGTCTACTATCGGCCAGGGGGGAGGACTGACGGGATCCCGAACGGATGAGCGGGACCAATGGGATACTGGCAAGCATGCTCTGCACCGCTGTGAACTATTCGGTGGGACGTCCCCTAGGCGCTCCGGACCTTGACCGAGCGACTCTGCTGGGGGTTGATCGCATTGAACTGTGGTGGCCTTTGAATACACCTGAACCGTCTCGTGCCGAGGTTGATGACCTTGTCGCGGAGATCGATCGGCGGGGACTGACCCTGATTGCGGTGAATTTCTGGGGTGGGGATACCTTGCGGGGACCGTGGTGTCCTTTATCATCAGGACCTGAGCCCTCGGCACCTCGACCGGATAGCTTCTCTGGCAGATTAGACCGGGGTGTGCCTGCACAATCTTCTTCTCGGTCGGGGAGAGAGCGCACTCACCGCTGCCCAGGTTGATCGACTCGGAAGAGTCGTAGAGACAGTGCAGAGCTGGGGGAAGAATGTTGTTGGTGGAGCCGAGTAAAGGAGCCGAGGACTACCCGATGCAGACTCTTGCTGATGCCATCGCAATTCTCGACACTGTGCCTGGGGCCGGCCTCTTGGTCAACTTCTGGCACCTTGCTGGGGAGGGTGGTGCCGAAGGGCGTGCGCGGTTGAATGTGTGCTGGAACAACTCCCTGGCGGTGGGAATCTCCCGGTACATGTGCAGATCGCTGATGATCCTGGGCGTACGGCGCCCAATGGTGGCGTCCTTCCTATGGGTAGGTGGGTCGCCGCAGTGAGGGCGGCGGGCTATGCAGGTGACATCGCCGGGGAGCGGGTGTGGTGAAATAGGGGACCATGAGTGACATTCGCGTCCGTTTCTGCCCGTCGCCGACCGGGGCCCGCACGTTGGCATGGTACGCACCGCACTATTCAACTGGGCCTATGCCCGTCACACTGGCGGGAAACTCGTTTTTCGTATCGAAGACACCGATGCTGCACGGGATTCAGAGGAGTCCTACCAGGCTATTGTTGATTCGCTGACCTGGCTCGGGCTGACCTGGGATGAGGGCGTTGATCCGGTGGGTGGTCCACACGGTCCGTACCGGCAGTCTCGCCGGATGGATATCTACACCGAGGTACTGCAGAAGCTGAAGGATACCGGTGAGGTCTACCCGGCCTACTCAACCGCTGAGGAGGTTGAGGCGCGGCATATCGCCGCCGGACGAGACCCCAAGTTGGGTTATGACAATTTCGACCGGGACCTCACCGCCGAGCAGATCGCTGCCTTCGAGGCGGAGGGGCGCAAGCCGGTGTGGAGGCTGCGCCTGCCGGACCGCACCTGGACCTGGAATGACCTGGTCCGTAGTGAGGTCAGTGTGGAAGGGTCGACCCTGCCGGACTTCGTGGTTGCCCGGTCCAATGGTGCTCCGCTCTATACCCTGGTCAACCCGGTGGATGACGCCCTGATGAAAATCACCCATGTGCTGCGGGGTGAGGACCTTCTTCCTTCCACCCCGCGTCAGCTGGCCCTCTATGAGGCGCTGCAGCGCATTGGTGTTGCGGAGTTCACCCCGGAGTTCGGTCACCTGCCCTTTGTGATGGGCGAAGGCAATAAGAAACTGTCGAAACGAGATCCGGAATCCGATCTTTTCCATCATCGGCGTGCCGGGATCATCCCGGAAGGAATGATCAACTACCTCTCTCTATTGGGTTGGTCGCTGTCGGCAGACCAGGATATTTTCGGCGTTGAGGAGCTCGTCGCGAACTTCGATATCGCCGATGTGAAGCCGAACCCGGCTCGCTTCGATCAGAAGAAGCTGGAGGCGATCAACGCCGACCATATTCGGCTCTTGGATCCCGTTGACTTTGCTACTCGTCTACGGAGCTACCTGGAGGAGTACAAGGGATTCCCGGAGGAGTATCCGGCAGAGAAGTTCGCCTCTGCTGCGGACTTGGTTCAGACCCGGATCAAGATGCTCGGTGATGCCGATAGCCTGCTTGCGTTTCCTGGTGACTGCTGATGGCGATCTGGAGCTGAATTCGAAGGCGGCGAGGAAGAACCTAAAGGAGGATGCCATTCCCGCCATTGAGGCGACCCTCGAGGAGCTTGAGGCGCTCTCGGACGAGGAGTGGGCGACCGCGACAATCGAGGAGAAACTCTCGACTCGGCTTATCGCGGCCATGCAATTGGCGCCGAGAAAGGCCTATGGTGCGCTGCGCGTCGCAGTGACCGGTGAGCAGGTCTCCCGCCGCTATTTGAGTCCATGGAACTGCTGGGGCGGGAATCTACCCTGGTCCGGTTGCGGGCTGCACTGGCTGCGACTCCCTATGTGGACCCCGCCTCCTAGGGACACCATTGCGCTATTACCCTGCGCGCTGTCATGCTGTCTCGCGGTCTTGCTACTGTGCCGTGACCGACGGGGGTGATGTGGAGGCCATCCGTCGGCCGACCTGCAGGTTTGCATCCCGTTGGATAGCCACCCTATAGTAGTCTGCGTTACGCACCAGGGGGAACCCAGCAATGCTATGTTGGCCTCTGATCTGGTGATGTGATGATTGGCCTATGGTGTAATTGGCAACACTACGGTTTCTGGTACCGTCATTCTAGGTTCGAGTCCTGGTAGGCCAGCGGAAACGCTCCTCGGGGTGTTTCGCGCCCCGTTCGTCTAGCGGCCTAGGACGCCG
Organism: Hermatobates lingyangjiaoensis; assembly: GCA_026182355.1. Taxonomy (NCBI): domain Eukaryota; kingdom Metazoa; phylum Arthropoda; class Insecta; order Hemiptera; family Hermatobatidae; genus Hermatobates; species Hermatobates lingyangjiaoensis. The sequence continues at coordinate 6,128 of JAPFBL010001574.1, read as the reverse complement.
GCCTCTCACGCCGGTAACACGGGTTCAAATCCCGTACGGGGTACAACTAGAGAGTCCCGCACTGCAGCAACGCAGTGGGGGACTCTTTCTTTGTCTTTGTTACCATTGCCGTTACCATTGTCACGTTGCGGCTCTCAAGAATCGACCGGAGGAGGGGGCTTGCGGGGGCTAGTGTGGGGTCATGACCATGCCCAAGAATCTTGTTCTCGTTCGCCACGGGCAAAGTGAGGCCAATGTTATCCAGATCCGTGATAAGGCTGGTGACCAGCGACTCTTCACAGAGGAGACGATGCTCGTTGCGGATCGTTCCTGGCGATTGACCGAGACTGGCGTCTCCCAGGCAAGAACAGCGGGGCAGTGGATTCGCGAAAATATCGCCTCCTTCGACCGGTGTATCACCTCTCCGTTTATCCGTACTCGGGAGACTGCGGCGAACCTGGGGATTGAGCGTGCTCGGTGGGAGGAGAACCGGGTGGTGCGGGAACGCTCCTGGGGAGAGATCTCTCCGCTACCCCGGGCGGTGTTCCAGGAGCAGTACTCCCACAATGCCCTGCTCAAACGAAAAGATCCGTTGTATTGGGCACCGCCGGCAGGGGAGTCTATTGCGAACGTCGCCGAGAATCGGGTGCGCAATCTGTTGAGTACTCTGCACCGGGAGAGCAGTGAACAGAATGTGCTGGTGGTCTCCCATGGCGACTTTATGTGGTCAACCCGATTGGTACTGGAACGGTGGAGCGATGAGGAATTCCTGCGCTATGACAAGGATCCTTCGATGACCATCCATAACTGCTCCGTGGTCCATTACACCCGCATTAATCCGTATACGGGCGAGGAAGAGCCCAAGATTCGGTGGGTTCGCTTCGCTCATCCCTTCTGTAGCCGAGATGACGGGAGCTGGCAGATGCGGGTACGGGACTGGCGCTCTTTCGAGCGCCGTTACCTCTCGAATGAGGAGCTCTTGGCGCAGGCAGAGGAACAGGCCCGGATCCTAGCTCAGTAGTCCGGACCGACTACTGCCGACCAACTACTGTGACCTCGCGAACCCGGGATGGGTAAAACAAGCCATTTTTAGTGGGGCCGACCGGTGCGGTGACTTCCGGGGTGATGACGTCGGAGCGGTCGGTATAGGCCAAGAGATACTCATCGAACGCTGGGAGGAGAAGATCAGGATGTCTGGTGCCACGGCGTCCCGGAGCTCACCGGAGGAAATATCCTCTTGTCAGTCTGCGAGATACATTGTGCGCCCATCGGAGGTGTCCGTGGCGATCACCGTGCCAGTATCCAGGGCCAACGCCGCCGCCTTCTTGCATCGGTCAGGGTTAGCCGGGTCCACCAGGCGAAATCTTTGACCGTAGCAGGTCCTCGAGAGCGAAAATAGCGAATACCGAGTTCTCGGAGAGCATCCTCACAGGTGAGTGTAACCGGGTCGGATACGGCCACATCGTGGCGGATGAACGTATCCTCGGTCTCGAGTGGAAGGCCCTGGATGGTCTCACCTCCCCGCCGCCGAAATGCCGGAGCATATGAGGGCCGCGTCCGCCATCGGGGTCGACACCGATGCTTCGGAAGAGTGCATAGGCCTCGGTGCGGGTGACTCGGGTGGTGGCCTAGAGAAGGGCTTCTCGGCAGCGCTCGACATCAGCGTCGCTGAGTTCGATCTGGCCACGGCGCTGGTGGGAGGCTCACTGAACCCGCGAGGAACACAGCAGGGTAATCCAGCGGACATCGCGGACTGGGAGAAGATGGTGGGTTCCCCGTTGGGACCAATTACGGACGATTCCAGCCTCCGCGAGGTCCGCAGCGCTGACCCCGCCCGAGGGTGTACCGAGGCGCAGGGCCAGCGCATCCCGTCCTGCAGCAGCGTTTCGCGCCTGAACGGCCGTCAGATATACCGCCACCTCAGTGAGAGAGTGGGGTGTCGGCCGCGCTGTGCCGGGGCGAGAAGTTGGGCGATAAGCCGACGCGCACACACGTGCGAGGGGGTGGCTACCGAAACGGAGGTCATGCCGGTGAGCGTACCGGGAGCAGAGTGATAAGGACGGGGTGACTGCGGAGCGCAGGTGTCATTTCGCAGGTCCAAGACGGTATTAAAGGTCGATTAGGCGAAGTCTTGACGCTCCGATATAGTTCTCTCCGTTGCGCAGGGAGGGGAAGTCACCGCGGCGCAGATTGTCCTGCCCCGTTCGTCTAGCGGCCTAGGACGCCGGCCTCTCACGCCGGTAACACGGGTTCAAATCCCGTACGGGGTACCACTGACAACGTCCCGCACCGAGTTCGTGGTGCGGGACGTTGTTCGTCTGTGGAAGAGCGATTATTCCTAGCGCAGATGCTCTTCGAGGACTGCTGCGGCGGCGTGCAGCGCTCGCGATGGCGGGCGGCCGGGGAGGGGCCCATCCGGTCAATAGGTCCAGAGATCGACAAGGCGGCGATGACTCCGGTGGAATCTCGAACGGGTACAGAGGCGCTGGCCAATACGGGGGAGCGCTCTCCCATGGATTCGGCGATCCGGGCGACCCGAACCTGTTCCAGCGTCTCGGAGGTGTAGGTCGCGTGCTGGAGGATCTCCTCCTGGAAGCTCTTTGGGGCATAGGCCACGAGGACCTTGGCAGCAGATCCTGCAGCGAGGGTCATCCGGGAACCAACGGGCACGGTATCTCGGAGGCCCAGAGGTGGCTCGGAGGTAGCGACGCAGATCCTTTCGCTGCCGGAGAGCTTGTAGATCTGGCAAGATTCGCCGGTGCGCTGGACCAGGGACGGGAGTACGTATTCGGCGGCCTCATCGAGGCGCGCGGAGAATTTCGGTGCGAGTTCAGCTAGTGCTGGGCCAGCAGTCCATTGCCCATCGTCAAGGCGGGTAACCATGCGGTGTTTCTCCAGGGCCACGGCGATGCGGTGTGCCGTGGCGCGGGGTAGCCCGGTGGTTTCGCAGAGTTCGGACAGGCTGTGCGGTCGGCGGGCGACAATGCCAAGAATGAGCAGTGCGCGGTCGAGCACCTGAATACCGCTGGTGACGGGTACCGGGAGGTCGGAGGTAATTCCCATAATCTGATATCCTACATTCCATCCAGTGGAACTGCCAGGAATGACCCCCGGGGTGACTACCGGTGTCGACCAGGTCCCGGCGCCCCCCAAATGGACCCGTACACCAGCATCATCTGCGAGGAGAGAGACCGTGAACGCTGTGACGGACGCCGAGAACCAACGGACTCCGCGCCACCGCAATACCCCCGACCATTCCCGTGCCGAGAGTGCTAAGAGCACGCTGGGTGCAATGGCCCCGGAGGACCCACTGAACACAGTGCCTCGTACCCTCGCTCAGAAAGTATGGGATGACCATATTGTGGCCAAAGAGGACCCTGGCGAGCCTGATCTGATCTACATTGACCTACATCTCATCCACGAGGTCACCAGTCCGCAGGCCTTCGATGGTCTCCGCCAGGCAGGCCGTCCGGTCCGCCGACCGGATCTCACCCTCGGCACTGAGGACCACAATGTTCCCACTCTGGGCGTCCACAGTGGAAATCTGCTCGAGATCGAGGATAAAATCTCCCGCCTACAGGTCGAGACGCTGCGGAAAAACTGTGCGGAATTCGGTGTGGAACTTCACCCCATGGGAGACGCCGACCAGGGCATCGTTCATACCGTGGGTCCGCAATTGGGAGCCATCCAACCCGGAATGACGATCGTCTGTGGAGACTCCCACACCTCCACCCACGGCGCGTTCGGGTCCATCGGCATGGGTATCGGTACCAGCGAGGTCGAGCATGTTCTGGCCACTCAGACTCTCCGGTTGCGCCCCTTCAAGACCATGGCCATTGAGGTCAGCGGCGAACTGCAACCCAGCGTGACCGCCAAAGACCTCATTCTGGCGATCATTGCGAAGATCGGCACTGGGGGTGCCCAGGGCCACATCATCGAATACCGGGGTGAGGCCATCCAGAAACTGTCGATGGAAGGCCGCCTGACTATCTGCAATATGAGCATCGAGGCGGGTGCCCGGGCGGGGATGATCGCCCCCGATGACACGACCTTCGACTATCTCCAGGGACGCCGTTTTGCCCCGACCGGCCAGGACTGGGAGGACGCCATTGCCTACTGGCGCAGTCTGCCCACCGATGAGGGCGCCGTCTTTGACACTGAGGTGGAGATCGACGGTTCGGCTCTGACTCCCTTCGTGACCTGGGGAACCAATCCCTCCCAGGGGCTTCCCCTCTCCAGCCGGGTGCCCTTCCTCAATGAGATCACCGATGAGACCGAGCGGGAGGCCGCCGAGGCGGCACTGAACTATATGGGACTGGTCGAGGGCACGGCACTCCGCGAGATCGCCATCGACACGGTGTTTCTCGGCTCTTGCACTAATAGTCGTATCGAGGATTTACGCGCTGCCGCTGAGGTGATTGACGGCCATCATGTCGCTGAGGGAGTGCGGATGATGGTGGTGCCCTCATCGACGCGGGTAAAATTCCAGGCTGAACAGGAGGGACTGGACCGGGTCTTCCTCGATGCTGGCGCCGAGTGGCGCACTGCCGGTTGTTCGATGTGCCTGGGGATGAACCCCGACCAGTTGGCACCCGGGAGAGCGTTCTGCGTCGACCTCCAACCGCAATTTCGAGGGACGCCAAGGAAAAGGCGGGCGGACCCATCTGGTCTCCCCATCGGTTGCCGCTGCCACCGCCGTACTGGGCCATCTGGCGAGCCCGGCAGATCTGTGACCAACGCAGAGCGAGCAGAGGACTCTCAGGAGAATAACGACACCATGGAAGCATTCACCGTCCACACCGGTATCGCTATGCCGCTGAAAAGATCCAATGTGGATACCGACCAGATCGTGCCTGCCGAATACCTCAAGCTGGTCACCAAGACTGGCTTTGAGTCCGGACTATTTAAGTCCTGGCGCAGCGATCCGGAGTTCATTCTCAACCAGGAGCCATATACTCGCTCATCTGTCCTGGTCGCCGGGCCGGACTTCGGCACTGGTTCTTCCCGGGAGCATGCAGTGTGGGCGCTACTGGACTATGGTATCCGGGTGGTGTTTTCCCCCCGCTTCGGGGATATCTTCCGGGGAAATACCGCAAAAAACGGCCTGCTTGCCGCGACGATGACCGCTGAGGATATTGAGTGATATGGAAGCTACTCGATCAAACAGCCAGGCGCGGAGATGGCCGTCGATCTTTGGACCCGCACCGCTACCCTCGGCGAGCATGTATTTGGCTTTGAGGTCGATGATGACACCCGCTGGCGTCTGCTCAATGGCCTTGATGACATCGGTATCACCCTTCAGGACGCCGATTCCATTACGTCTTTCGAAGCTCAGCGCCCGTCGTTTAAGCCGGTGATCCGGTAATAGTTCCTTAGCGGATCGGCTGAGACATCTGCTCGGCTATCGCACCGGCAATGGGGAAGCGAGGTAGTCGGCGCCAAGGAGTTTCTCGGTATCGGAGAAATGCAGCACCCAAACATTGCCTTTTTGACCGGAGGTCCTCGATCTCAAATCCGGCGTCATGAGCAAGTGCATCGACCACCGTGGGAATCACTACTCCCTGGGCGCAGACAGCACTGACCGGTGCCGTAGAGGCTCGAACCAGAGCAGCTATGACAGTCCGAGGACCGTCGGCAAGGGCGTCATCCCCTAAAGAAGGATCTACCGTAATCTCCATGTCTAGAGCCTGCGCCACCGGAGAGAGGGTATCCACACAGCGTTCCGGTTCTGCTGAGGCGAGTTGCTGGGCACCATAGCCCCGAACTGTGGGGATCAAGGCTTCTGTCTGACGCCGCCCTTTACGAGTCAGTGGGCGGAGGATGTCCTCGCCCTGCCATCCGCGACGATCCGCGGCCTTTGCATGGCGGATATAGAGCACCGGCGGGCGACCCCGCGGCTCAAGCGCTCACAGGCGACGGAAGATCACCTCGGGTCGGCGTCCATAGCTGCACAGGCGGCAGCCGCGGAAGGGGATAGCCCCGTACATTGCTGACCTCATCAGTGTCTTCCGGGGTGGCTTCTGCGGTAACCTCGCTAGGGTTCTCGACCTCGGCGGTCCAGTACCAGACCACCTTGGTGGAGTTCCCGACTGGGTAGTGGACAGTACCAAGTAGCCAGCCGAGCGTTGGGTGATAGCCGGTTTCCTCCC
>JAPFBL010001572.1:0-10069 GCA_026182355.1 Hermatobates lingyangjiaoensis | reverse complement strand
AAAAGTTAACTAAACTCGTTTGTTCCTACTTTTCTTTAGAATTTATCATTCCTATCAAAAGTTATAATTTTTATTTTAACTATCAATAAAGTAATCATGAAAAAAATCGATCACGAGATTTTGACGGGTTAACATATCTTCAGGTCTTCCAAGTCCTTTTTTTGACGTTTTTTTTGGTAATGCCTATGTCACTGGACAATTCTATGGGTGTTTATTAAAAAGTTCGTTGGCATGCTATAGACCAGGATTTCCCAAACTTTTTCATGCTAGCGCCCCCTTGTCTTCTAGAATAAGTGCCAGCGCCTCCTTGTCTTCTAGAATAGCCTGCCAGCGCCCCCTACCCCATAAAAATGGAAAGATATGCCAAAAGCCTATCAGAACTAACCTATCCTATTCAGGTTAATGAATATAAGAATGGTATTTTAAGAGGGTGAAAGCGCAGGAAAGGACTAATGTCCAGAAAGGGATGTTTGGGGAAAGAAGTACAGTAAGAAATAGTAAAAAAACATCCTCTAGCTGTCATGCAATCTACAGCCACAATCTATCTTTACAGAATTGAGATTGCGGTCTACTATTTATATAGGTAACGATCATTTTATTCTTCTTATCTCGACCTAAAACTCATTTACTTCCGATCAAGGCTGCCTCTTAATCCATAGGAATACGTGAAAGAGCAGCTTATCTTTTTATTCCCTTTATTTTGACCGAAAACTCTCTTTTACTTTCGGGGGGCTGACCCCTTAATCCTCAGTTAAAAGAGCGGCATATCTTTTGAAATTCTTATTTCTAATTTTTATTACTTTTTGGTTTTTGATGGTTACCCCAAGTTTCGGAGACGATGTAAGTATTGTAGCAGCCAGCTGCTACATTAGCTACAGTCTCCACCAACCATCTATTTTTTTAGTTACCGCCCCCCAAACCGCCTATTTTGTGTTACCGCCCCCCAAACCGCCTATTTTTGCGTTACCGCCCCCCAATATCAAACCACCACCCCAGGGGGGCGGTACCGCCCACTTTGGAAACGCTGCTATAGACCATGCCTTTGATAGATCAAATTCATGTTTACATTCATTCTTGTTTTCTATTGACTGACAATATTGCATCATAAAAAGTAACTTTTACTGCCAAAAATGTGATTATGGACAATATTTTTAACTACTAAACTACTAACTCTAAAGTTTTTAAATTTTGGGATTATAAAACTAATATTATAAATTATAAAATATAATATAATATTAAAAAACTAATAACTGCAATAAGAGAAAAAAATTTCAGACATTTTTAAAAAACCCAAAAGGTATATTCTGGTAAACCAATGTAAAAATTTTGATGAATCATTGATCCTGAAAGAAGCACATACTGTTTGACGGATCAGAATGAAAATATACTAAAAAATATAAAATAAATATGAATGAAGAGGAAGAAACAACGTTGCACCTGCAGACTGACTGTCAGGCAACTTTGCTGTACTGAGGTAGGTGCTTCGGGGCAATCAACAAAACCGTAGAAAAACTTTTACCACTGGAATCAGCAAAAGTGCTGAGCTTCTTGGAGTTGAAGCTAACTGCTGGGGGTACTTTAGTACAGAAGGGGAGGGGAGAGTACAAGAGTTTTTTTTTAAGATGCTCTGCTATAGTCATAATCAAAATAATAATGATAATGATAAAAAGGATCAGGGTAACAAGTGTCGCTTGACAAAAAGTGAGTTCTTATTGTATTCATTGTATACTTAGAATATACTTTATCCTTTGTTTGTATTAATGCATGATAAATAAATGTTTAGGTTACTACACTCGAAGTATTTGTACAACACATCCACAAACAACATCACGAGTGACAGCCCCATTGCAGTCACAGCCATTTATTGTCACCCAGTGGAGCACATCTTCTCCAACCTTCTACCTCCTTTCCTTGGCATCTTCATCATGGGCAGCATATTTCAACAGCCTCCTCTGGTTCTCTTTGGCCATTCTCAACACACTCAACTCCCACTGCGGCTATCACGGCCTTTCTTCCCTTCGCCAGAATCCCACGACTTTCACCATCTCAAGTAATATTCTTAGAAACATCTTATTTCTAATCTTTTCACTATATTTCCAACTAATTTGTTGTATTTCATTGCCTTGTATATTATTTATACAAATACTTTTCTTTTTTCGGAGTTTGGTCAGGGTTTTTCCGAGAAAAAGAAAAAGTGTTTGTTAATATTTTGTGGTCAGGAACACAAATATATATATATACACAAATATATATATATTCTATATTTTGTTATTGAGGGCTAGGTCAAATAAAAGAAAATAAACTCCTTCCTAGGCCGACGTTTCGATGTATTTGTACATCATCTTCAGGGCTAAAATTAGATTAAGAACTATAATACATTTACCAAAACAATCTAAGAGGTCAAGAACAATTTTTGGAGATTATATATATATAATAATTACAAAAACGGTCACCAACCGTCTCTGAACCAGTGCGCTTGGTTTCCCTCTCTTATCTTCCCTGAAGACGGTTCAAACCGAAAATTAAGGCTGTAGTGTGTTCTTTTGATTTCTCTATGTTTCTTTGTCTATATTGAACTATATATATAAATATATATAAGTATATTATACTTGTATATATTGAAATACTAATATAGAAAATACCACATACTGTATATGAAACTAACAACGCGTTGTTAGAACTTAGTGTTCTTTTTCAGATTAACATCTGCGTTCTTGAAAGTCGATCTACGGGAAATCCTTTGAAAGGAAGATGTTCTTTCAAAGGATTTTGAAAATAACAGGGGGGGGGGGGGTTGCACCCCCACACCCCTTCCCTTGCTAAGTCACTGTGCCCACTAAAGGTGTCTTTTTACGTGACACCTATAGGATTTGCAATAACAAGTGCCCATCCAGTGGCTCAGCAACTATTTTTGCCGCCCCTCCTGCAAATCGTTAGATTTGCCCCCCCCCCCCCCCCCGTTGGCCGTTGATAATCCGTTAGCCCTTCAAAATCTCAGAAAGTTTTCGAAATATTTATTTTCATGGAATTACAATCAAGGATCCTAATATTAGACTAATTGTATATACTCGTATATCAATAAAAAATTGAAATAACATATAACAAACATGTGGCGTATTAATGTTATTTTAAGTTAGACTGTATGCCCAACAGTGATGTAGCAACTATTTTGCAAATCTAGTTATTAATAGTAGAATTGTATGTTGTTTAGTAGTATTATCTTTAATGTTTCTATAACTGGACTGCAGTCCATTCTATATGTCTTATTGGTTTTTCCTCAAGATTTCAATTTTAAAGAATATTACTCGTTACATTGTTTAGTCCCTAATTATATGTACTATAAATAGTACACAAACTCTCTTCGTGTCCTTTAGTACAAAAAAATAGGTGTCCACAAACTCTCTTTACAATTTGAAGATTTATTACAAAGCAGTTTATGAGATATCTTAACCGGATTTGTTAATTGTTATCTTTGGGGTTACAAATGGAACAAACGAAAAATATATTCAGAATTTTAAAGCAACGGGAAATTTTTTTTTTTCAATAAAATGTAAAAATTTTGACTTATAATTCAATCTCAAAGCTTGTGAGAGCGATACAGGCCATACCGTTTAACAGATCAAAATGAAACTATTCTTTAAAATAGAACATTATGTGGAAAATGAGATGAAATATTTTGATTTAAAATTGCATTCATCAAAGAGGCGTTAAAGTAGGATTACTGTTTTCAGAAAATGTTTTTTTGACGCTAAACAGCTTATTAAAAAAATCATGAGAATTGGACCAGAAATGGATAAAAAAATTAGCAATTCATAAAAAAAAATCATGAAATTTTAATCACGGCAAAGAGCAATAAAGCTATAAAAATGTTTGTTTATCCTATACTAAGGGATCACCTGCTATACTTTTCGAATTTTCAATATAGAAATTTAATGTCATTTTATTTGTGAAAACAAATTCAAGAACAATTGATTAATGAAAATAAACGACAAAAATGGAGACAAATATATCTCCTTTGTTACATAAAGAAGATAGCAGTGACGAGGTAAACAAGTCTACAGGACGGTATGATGAACCAACTCTGGTTGATATCTCACAAACTGCTTTCCTAATACATCTTTCAAATTGTAAAGAGACTTTGTTGACACCCTGTACTATATTAACTCTTGTATATTATATACGTGCAAAGTCCAATTGAAGAGTGCCTGCAGGTAAACAACAAAACTAATTCCGATAGGAAGAATTTATTTTTGTTTAAAATTCGTGGGTTCAGGTTTACTCGTACATACAAAAAAAGTCCAAAAGAAAGTAATTTTTAAAAAAAATGACCACTTTGATTACTTTTCTATCTTTCCAAACAGACGATTGTTTCCAAATATTTCGAATATTTGCTAGGATGCTTAAAGCTTCATCACTGTTTACAGTGTTCAAACAGAAGGTAATTAGTGTAATTTGAGTTGCTAGATCAGTTAACTTACGTTATCTGACACGGTACCTAATCAAAATCTAAACATTCAGCATTATTTGTCTATTTTTAATAATCAAAATTCATTCTTTTTCAAAGTTGCTTTAATTTCATGATTATTTTGTATTAGACATAAGATTTTAAATATACAGCTAATTATTCCAAAATAATATTCCAAAATTATAAAATTATAACTTTTTGTTTTTATTTAATTTAAATTTAAATTTTTTCTATCAAATTTATTATTTGTCAAACGAAAATTCTTCTGTTTGTTTATTACCCTGGTTCCCTTAGTGGTTCAAGTGGACCCCCAGGGACCCCAAGGGGTCCACGGGAGACTCGACGGGGGTCTAATTTAGCATGACAATGAAATGGGGCCTCACAATTCTAAGGCGGGAGTCTACGAAAATTTATCTGGGAAACTTGCTAATGGAAAAGGGAGTATAAGTCCAATAGTGGTTGGAATATTTTAAACCAGGATGGGCAACCTACGGCCCGCGGGCCACAAGCGACCCAACACGTGTTTTTGTGCGGCCCTCGGAGATTATCTGGAATTCTATATAAATACTCGTATTAAAAATTCGTTTTGGACTTTTTGGAAGAAAATTACATTTGAGAGAGAAAGAAGCGAGAGAGAGAGAGAGAGGAGAGAGAGAGAGAGGAGAGAGAAGAGAGAGAGAGAGAGAGAGGCTCAATAGCAACAAATATTTTAGTTTTTTTTATATGTCGCACTAATCTTTAAAGATTGTGTTGTAATAATTGTTTACCATAATAAAATAATGAGATTGAATAACAATTTCTTCATAAGAACAATAATCAGACAGTGCTAATGTCCTAGTAGACGATCACTTATCAACAAAAGAAAAACAATAAAAAAGGTAAATAATTGTTGACACATTAATATAGCGCACAGTATATATTTCTATATATTTATAGAAATTCATTATACATTTAAGCTGTGTATATCGATAAGCGATAGAAATTACCATGCGGCCCGCGGTCATTTGGAAATTATGTGCGACCCAATAAACATTTAGGTTGCCCATGCCTGTTTTAAACAGTGGTAGCTAAGATCATAGTTGGCAAATGTTTTTTTCTTGAATTTTGATTTCAATCAGTGTTGATTGGCTTTAAATAGATATTTCTTGCAGGTTTTTACCTGTTACCTCAGGTTAGCTCAGTGGTTAGCGTGCTCGCCTCTGAACTGGTGGGTCCGGGGTTCGATACCAGTCTGGCTCTCGATTTATTCAAGTGAAAGGTGAATAAATCTGAGCGTGTCGTCCCTCAGAGAGGACGTTAAGCCGTCGGTCCCGAGCCTGTCCAGAACCCTACTCTAAATACACTTGAGTTTGGCAAAATTTAAGACTCTCAATGTAGAATCAATCTTCATTGTGTGATAGTACAAACGGCACAATGTTTTGGCCTATGTGTGTTCCCCTTGTGGGACTGAAACCTACAGTGTTGCCAACTACTAAAACCTGTTACCGTTTATTAGTAGAATGATGGTTTGTGTGTTTTTTTAGATTCAACCAGTGCTACGGCGTACTAGGAGTCCTTGACAGACTGCAACGGCACAGACAACCTCTTCAGAGCCACCAAGTGCTTCGACAGACACGTACTTCCTAACACTCACGCCTCCCAGAGAGCTTTATCCTGATGAAGATAAAAAGGCTAATTAGGTACTTCATTATAATTAAGTACAAGTTTACTTCAACACTTTTTAAAAAAATACAAATTCCTGTACTTTACTTGACAACTACTTTGCTTACTGTAAGCAATATACTCGTATTATAAAACACATAACCATGCTGTGCAGAGACTTTCTTCTCGTTAAGTTTGTCTGTCTCTTCAGTGTCGTTTTTTTTTATTACAACTATACTATGTAGCAGAGTTTCTCAAACTTTTTTCGACGTGGAACCCTTTTTGCTTCAGTAACTTTCCCAGGAACCCCAAATTCTAATGATTTTATACAATCATAATATCAATATTTTCATACGCTTTTATAAATAGTATGTATGTTTAAAAACAATTAAAAAATAAAATTACTGCAATGCGTATTTTTCGAAGAAAAATTCAAAACTAAAAAAATTTAACTTTCATATCTTCCACAAGTACATAAACACATGAAACAGAATTATTAGCAACTTTAACACAAAGTTTATTTTGTAATCATTTTTGGTTTTATGGTTGAAAGTTTGATTCTCAAGTCAGACAGAGCATCAAGTCACTTTGGTATTTAGTTTTTATGGCAGTATAAAAGGAAAAACCCGTTTTTACATAACTAGGAGTGGGAAGTGGCAGCAATGTGTGAAGTGCTATTTTTTGTAATAGAAGTAAATTCGGGAATCAGATAACTCCAAAAACTGACCAGTGATTCATCCAAATATGAATAAAATTTTGACCACTTCTACTTATATGTATAAGTATTATTCGGTTTCACGATTCACAAAAAACACAGAATAAATCCATACCACTAAAAAAAATTAGAAAAATGTTTTCTCTAAATGTTTTACGCGGAACCCCAGACAGCCCGTTAAGGAACCCCTGGGCTTTGCTTTGGGAACCCCTGCGGAACCTACTTTGGGAATCTCTGCTACATATATAGCATACTTGTTATTCTCAACATGTTTTAACTCTTTCCTAGAACCATGTTAGAGATGAGAATGATTCTCTAAATGTCTTCTTTTTTTATATAGGCAAAGTAGAGTCAGGTAAGAAATTGGAAGCAGTGACAGCTTAAGAACTTTAACCCTCCTACTGATTCTACTCTGACAACACAAATGGAGAAAACAGAGAATATTCTCGTTCTGAAAAAAAGTTGAAACATGCTGACATCAGTGAAATACGGTCAGTTATTCAATTATATTATATATTATATATAATTTATATATATATATAAATATATTTGCCGTTGCGTCTACAACGTGCTTGGTCTCCCTTTCTCTTTTCTCCTGAAGACGGATTACCCGAAAAATTGAGTCTGTAAGTGTGTTTCCTTACTCTGTGTGTTACTCTTATTGAATTTTGAACTCGTGTTATTAATATATATATAATATATATTTAAAATTTAAAATAAATTATATATATATATAAAACGAAGAAAAGCAACACACAGAGAAAGAGAGACACTTACAAACTCAAAAGTTTCGGGCAGTCCGTCTTCAAGAGAAATGGATATGCACATTCTAGACCAGGGGTGGGGAACCTTTCTTGGAGTAAAGGCCATTTTAGCACCGTCCACTTCCCGAAAAGGCCACCAAGAATAGATAAGCAAATTTTTATATAATAGTTATATTGTAAAATACTTGATCTATCATTATATTACTAGATCAGTACATCTAAATCTGTTTCCATCTTTCAAAAGATTCAGTAGTGTCCTTACTGCCTTCGTTTATTATATATTTAACCCAGGAAAATTATTTTCCATAAGCTTAGACTTTTCAAGCAATGATTAATAAATAGTCTTCTTCCTAAATGCCAGAATTTTTTTGTCTTTATTACCATAATTGTAATTTCTTTATATTTTAAACATTTTTCTTAACAAACTGTAGGTCACATTTCACGGTTCAAAAGGCCACATGCGGCCTTAAGGCCGCGGGTTCCCCACGCCTGTTCTAGACGCAACGGCTAGTAACTGACCGTTATTTTTGTACTCTCTATATATGTATATACAAAATACGACACAGACAAAGAGAGAAAATACAAACTCCCAAATAATTCTTCTAAACTTACACTTCTAATGTCAACTGCTGTCATTGACGAACAAGAGTTCGAAATATTGAATTTAATAAGTGTGTATTTTCTCAGCCTCCGCTGCCGCTATGCAATACACCAATACAATGGTTGTGTAATAATTTATTATCATTACTTTATAATTTAAAAATTACATTTCATATAAGCAATATATTTTATTATAAGAGTGAGTAGCTGGTTTAAGAAATTTTGAAATAGTGTTTTTTGATATCAAGAACTTCTGAATGATATTTCCTTTCTGTTTTAGATGTCGTGAGATAATTCTGTTTTGGATGTCGTGAGATAATACTGGTTTGGATGTCGTGAGATTAAACTATTTTGGATGTTTGAGATGATTACTGTTTTGGATGTTGTGAGATAATACGTTTTGGATGTTTGAGATAATACTGGTTTGAATGTTGTGAGACAATTCTGTTTCGGATGTTGTGAGATAATACCGATTTGGATGTTGTGATGTAATATTGTTTTGGATGTCGTGAGATAATACTGTTTCGGATGTCGTGAGATAATACTGATTTGGATGTTGTGAGATAATACTGATTTGGATGTCGTGAGATAAATGTTTTGGATGTTGTGAGATGATACTGTTTTGGATGTTGTGAGATAATACTGGTTTGAATGTTGTGAGACAATTCTGTTTCGGATGTTGTGAGATAATACCGATTTGGATGTTGTGATGTAATATTGTTTTGGATGTTGTGAGATAATACTGTTTCGGATGTCGTGAGATAATACTGATTTGGATGTCGTGAGATAATACTGTTTTGGATGTTGTGAGATGATACTGTTTTGGATGTTGTGAGATAATACTGGTTTGAATGTTGTGAGACAATTCTGTTTCGGATGTCGTGAGATAATACTGTTTTGGATGTCGTGAGATAATACTGATTTGGATGTCGTGAGATAATACTGATTTGGATGTCGTGAGATAATACTGTTTTGGATGCTGTGAGATGATACTGTTTTGGATGTTGTGAGATAATACTGGTTTGAATGTTGTGAGACAATTCTGTTTCGGATGTTGTGAGATAAT
Source organism: Hermatobates lingyangjiaoensis (assembly GCA_026182355.1). NCBI lineage: Eukaryota > Metazoa > Arthropoda > Insecta > Hemiptera > Hermatobatidae > Hermatobates > Hermatobates lingyangjiaoensis. Next base: position 818 of record JAPFBL010001572.1, on the reverse strand, counting down.
ACCGATTTGGATGTTGTGATGTAATATTGTTTTGGATGTCGTGAGATAATACTGTTTCGGATGTCGTGAGATAATACTGTTTTGGATGTTGTGAGATAATATTGTTTTGGATGTCGTGGAGATAATACTGTTTTGGATGTTGTGAGATAATTCTGTTTCGGATGTTGTGAGATATACTGTTTTGGATGTCGTGAGATAATTCTATTTTGGATTTATTGAGCTAATACTGTTTTGGATGTTGAAAGATAATACATCCAATTGACACTAAAAATCAGTTTAAATTTTCATTTTTTTTTTGTTATTTCTATTTTCCTAGTTAATAATTTGCCCTAAAAGTTATTAAAATAATTTATCCCGTTGATTAATAATATTTTGTATTCTTTTGTTTCAGGTGATAATTTTTCAATAACTAACAACTATTTCTATACAATAAAATCATTAATTTTAAGAATATTTTAAAATTCCACAAAGAAGATTGAATTAACTGTGATGAATCATGTTATTAGTTATATTGTAGAGAAGAAATTTAAATAAATTATAGAAAATAAGCCTAATTATTCTAAATAAAAAAAAAGTTTAAAGAACTATAATAGCACAATAATTCTACTATGTGATATTCCTATATTTAAGTCACGAAAATTTTATAATGAAATTGTGACAATGAACAATTATTAAAGTAAATCACAATTAAAAATATACTCAGGTTTAATACATGTGTTTTTTTATCGCTCCTCAAAATAATATTTATTAAATATGCAATGAATCACAAAAGAAAGAAAGACCCAAATCAAATATATCTCCACATCCGTCGTCATCAG
>JAPFBL010001571.1:0-10131 GCA_026182355.1 Hermatobates lingyangjiaoensis | reverse complement strand
TAAATGGGGTTGTTTTTAGTCTAAAAAAATCTGGAGTGGCCTACACTCAACTTTGCTATAAGTCAACTTAATATCATACTTCTTGGATATATAGTATACAATGTCTCATTTAAGCATAATATAAATGTCTAAATGGGAGAGGTTTAGTAGGTTCAAAAAAATCTGGAGTGGCCTACACTCGACTTTACTATGAATACATATAATATCATAATAATATAATATGGGTATATCATATATAATGTTCTGTGTAGCCATAATATAAATGTCTAAATGGGGGTTGTTTATTAGTCTAAAAAGATCTGGAGTGGCCTACACTCAACTTTGCTATAAGTCAACTTAATATCATACTTCTTGGATATATAGTATACAATGTCTCATTTAAGCATAATATAAATGTCTAAATGGGAGAGGTTTAGTAAGTTCAAAAAAATCTGGAGTGGTCTACACTCAATTTTGTTATAAGTAAACATAATATCATAGTTATTGGGTATATAATATATAATGTATCACTTAGGTATAATATAAATGTCTAAATAGGAGATGTTTAGTAGGTTCAAAAAAATCTGGAGTGGCCTACACTCAACTTTACTATAAGTAAACATAATAACATACTTCTTGGGCATATAATATATAATGTCTCATTTAGGTATAATAATATTGTCTAAATAGGAGATGTTTAGAAGATTAAAAAAATCTGGAGTGGCCTACACTCAACCTTACTACAAGTAAGCATAATATCTAACTTATTGGGTATATAATATATAATTACCTAAGTAGGTATAATATAAATGTCTAAATGGGAGATGTTTATTAGTCTACAAAAATCTGGGGTGGCCTACACTCAATTTTACTATGAGCAAACATAATATCATACTTCTTAGGTATATAATAAATAATGTCTCATTTAGGCATAATATAAATGTCTAAATGAGAGATGTTTATTAGTATTTCATTCCTGAGGTAGTACAGATAGTGATTGATGGACTTATCAATATATAAGGTTATTTTTGTATATCACACCAGTGATGCCTATAATATCATTACTATAGCTACAGATGTAATAACATTTTTGAAAAGCCAAAGTGTAGATTTCGTCTTATGAGATAATCTCTTACAGGTGAGCATGTCTTTTCTTCTTACATAGTTTAACTGACCTACTACTTCATTCAAAATTTAAAACAAATTTTCCTATCTAAAACTTGAAAATATTCATATTTTATCTGAAAAATGTTAGAAACACGTAAAAAAAAATGCCGTTTTTAGGACAATTGTTAATTTAAGATGTAGGATATCGACATTTATTATTCTTCACAGAACGTTTTCAGTTGTGAATTGTGTTTTAATAGTTTTGATGTTTTATAGGGTTTTATTTGATTATATTCTGGGAATTTTATGACTTCCTACTATATAGTACAAAACACTTTTCTTTCCTTTGTTAAAAATCATAACAATCCAATTACTCTGAGAGAGTGTTATCTTTGTCCTGCGTGCTGTATCATTTCTGTGGGCTTCTATTTGTGAATATATATATAACCTTTAACATATGGGAAAGAACACATCGACCGTTTGATAGAATAGGTATGTTCTCTAATCGGGGTTCGGACAATTTTCCAGGATAAAAAATTAAACACTCGTTGCCAACGTTTCGGTTTTAAATAAAACCGATACATATATAAAATATATATATATATATATATTATATATTATATATATATAAATTAACACCACAATAAAACAAATAATATTACATATAATGCTCTAAGGCCGATGATGAAAATGCATTATATTTAAAATTATATATATTATTATAATATAAACATTTGACAAAAGGCCTTAAAGCCTTATTGTAATATTATTTGTTTTATTGTGGTGTTAATTTCATATATTATATGAAGAGTTATTGTTGATTAATAATTTTTATATATATTTTATATTAAATTATGAACTTAGAAATTCTAAACAAAAAAAAGCTTCAGAAATTGGAATAATTCTCAATAAAACCGAAAAAGGATAATCGAACATCTACTTTTTTAAATGCGTATAAATTATATATAAATATATATAATTTATTATATATTTAAATATATATATATAAATATAATATATATATATATATATATAATGATCATTCAATAAAATGAAATGGCCTAAGAACATTCAGTCGTAACAAGTGGTCTTCGTCAGAGTCAAGAACCCAACTGATATTGTGCTTTGATCATTGATTGTTATTTATCGTGTTTAGTTGAATCGTGTTATTTATATATATATATTGTAAAATTTGATATATATATATATATATATATATATATAATATATTATATATAATGTCTCGTTATAAGGTATAAGATATAAGGTCGTTATCAGTCTTTGGAGCGATTCACATCTATTCCTGACGACGTGTACATCGAAATTTAGTAGTGAGTTCAGTGATTTCTTTTCTGGGTATTCTTTTCAAAATTCTAGTTTATATACATATATCAATGATCAACCACAATAAGAATTGTGGTTGATCATTGATTGTTATTTCACGTGTTTATGTGAAATCTTTTTATATATATAACTGTAGTTTATATATATTTACAGCAGCATATTTTGTTGACTTTCAAATGATACTTTTTTTGTGAAACAGAACAAAAATTTTCGCTAAATTAACGCGAACACAGTCCACTTCTTATATATATATAGAAAATGATTATTTTATTATATATTACATAATATATATATATATATATATATATATATATTAATATACAAAATCGTATATATATAACTTTAAATTCCACAAAGTACGACACAGAAAAAAGAATAAAAAGTACATTTACAGAATTCAATATTTCGAACTGTTGTTCGTTATCAGGAGGTAGGACGATATATATATATATATATGTATAATAATCGCATACTAAAATATAATGTTCTTTTCATGAGAGAAGTCATTACGAAGGATGTAGTTTTTTTTCTGATAAATAATATGCAAGTCATCCATACCTTTTATTGTCATAATCCGTTGTTAAAACACCTTCAGTTTTGATTTTTGTTTTTATATTTTTTTTCGCACTTTTTATTTTTTTAGTAATACACAGGTGGTTTTTTCTTTTGTAATTTTTTTTTTTTGGATTATCGATGATTTTTATGTTATAATTTTAAGTTTAATTTTTTTTTTGGTGAACACGCGTGTTAAGGTTGATGGTTTGTTGCTGGTGGTGGAAGCGATCGTAAATGCAATTCCGATGTGTAACGCACCGTTTGATATAAAACCCAGTACTAAGCTTTAGTTTGGTTTGTTTCATCGGGTTATACACAAGTCGAAGAGAGTATGGAGTGGGGGAATGGGTAGGGGTGGGGGGAGAGTAGCGGCTCGAAGGGGGTGTGGTGTTGGTTTGGCTTGGCTCGACGGGGTGGGGTGGGGGGGACAGTAGAGTTTGTAACCCATTCGGGCGTTGGACCCGAACAAAACCGATCTACTATCCGAATATATACGAACAATGCTCACGCTGGCTTGGCAAGGCATAGACATGAAAACTCCCCCTTTTTCTTTTTGTCAATACGTCTCTACCGCCCCTCTAGACTCTAGACTATAGACTATAGACTCTCTCTAGAAACTAGATACACAAACAATCAAAAGACGAAAAAAAAACCACGAAAATAATAAAAAAACAAACTTCTTATATTACCAATAAAAATAGGTTTTTTTTTTAAAAAAAAATATTTAGTCCAGTTTGAACCAACCGTTTTTAAATAAAAAAAAAGATATATATATATTTATAGTTCACAAAAGAAAGAGAAAAACAGATAAAAATAAAAAAACAAAAAAAGACTCACAACGATATTTCGACATTCGTCATCATTGGACAGAAGTAGTCCCTTTGAGTATCAGAAGCTAACTTTTAATATATATAATATATATATATATATATATATATATATATATATATATATATATACGGTACTGTTTTCTTGACCACAAAATATTAACAAACACTTTTTCTTCTTCTCGGAAGAACTCCGACTGAGTCAAAAACTGACTCAGTTGGGTTTTTGACTCTGACAAAGACCGCTTGTTACAGTTGAAAGATCTTAGTCTTGTTTTTTCATTTCTTATTGTGGTTTGATCATATATATATATATATTGAGTTGGGTTTTTGACTCTGACGAAGACCGCTTGGTTCGGTTGAAAGATCTTAGTCTTGTTTTCCCATTTTCTTATTGTGGTTTGATCATTGATAATTATTTCACGTGTTTATGTGAAATCTTTATATATATATATATATAATCTCCAAAAATTGTTCTTGACCTCTTCTATTCTATTCTATATTTTGTTATTGAGGGCTAGGCCAAATAAAAGAAAATAAACTCCTTCCTAGGCCGACGTTTCGATGTATTTGTACATCATCTTCAGGGCTAAAATTAGAGTAAGACTATAATACATTTATCAAATAACCATTAGCACACTTTCCAAGGTAAAACTAATTTCCTTTTGTCTGATACTTTAAAATAGATGTGTACTCAACAACTCTGATTATATAATAACCTTTTGTATGTATCTCTTGGTCTAAAAAAATTGTGTTAGTCCTCTATGTGAGTTGCAGATTGTTTTGGTAAATGTATTATAGTTCTTACTCTAGTTTTAGCCCTGAAGATGATGTACAAATACATCGAAACGTCATTTGGGTTTGGTCATTCATATATATATATATATATATAACAGATTCAATAATATATCGACCGTTTGATAGAATAGGTGTGTTCTCTAATCGGGGTTTGGTCAATTTTCTAGGATAAAAAATCAAACTTTCATTACCAACGTTTCGGTTTTATTTAAAACCTTTTTTCATAGGCAGAAACAAGAAATGGATAAACCAACAAAAGTCTCCACACAAATGAAGTTTTATTCAACGCGTTTCGAACACTTTGTGTTCATCATCAGGAAGACACCAAGGATGTGGTACTGACGGTACTGACTGTCAAGTGAACTTGACCAACCCGTCAGTACCACATCCTTGGTGTCTCCCTGATGATGAACACAAAGTGTTCGAAACGCGTTGAATAAAACTTCATTTGTGTAGAGACTTTTGTTGGTTTTTCCATTTTACCTCAGAATGAATAAATACCAGACAATTACGGATTGCGCAACTAATGATTTTAGAAGTAAAAAATTTTTCAACTAAGAAAATGAAATTTACATTATTTAAAGGAACAGCAATGTTAACCTGACAAAAACCTTCGACAGTCTATCAAAGAACACTCCGGAGTGAAACAGAAACTCACTATATATGTCGATGTCCTCGTCATTAGGAAGATAGAAATGACTGGGCCAGTCGTTGTCTGCCTGCGGAGCGACTCGTTTCTATCTTTCTGATGACGAGGACATCGAAATGTATGAAATATAGTAGTGAGTTTCTGTTTCATTTCTGAGTGTTCTTTGTGCCAATATAGTTTATATATATATACTTTTTCGTTGGAAATACGATCCAAAACGGACAAATATAGTTCAATATAGACAAAGAAACATAGCGAAATCAATTTGATTTCGCTATGTTTCTTTGTCTATATTGAACTATATATATAATATATATATATATATATTTATATATATATTATATATATATTTATATATATAAAGATTTCACATAAACACGTGAAACAACAATCAATGATCAAACCACAATAAGAAATGGGAAAACAAGACTAAGATCTTTCAACCGTAACAAGCGGTCTTCGTCAGAGTCAAGAACCCAACGGCTATATAGGTGTGTTATCTAATCGGGATTCGGTCAAATTTTCTAGGTTCAAAAATCAAACTCTCATTGCCGACGTTTCGGTTTTATTTTAAAACCTTTTTCGTAGGCAGAAGTAAGAATTTTTTTAAACTAAGAAAATGAATTTTACATTATTTAAAGGAATAAAAATCTTAACCGGACAAAACCTTCGACTAGATCTAGTCGAAGTATAGATATAGTGTGCATTATATATATATATATATATATATATATAATACAGCCTTTGGAGCGATTCACATCTTTTCCTGAAGACGAGGACATCGAAATATAGTTGTGAGTTCAGTGATTTCTTTTCTATGTGTTATTTTTAAATTCTAGTTTATATATATATATATATATATATATATATATATATATATATATATATATATATATATATATATATATAGTGTACACGAAGTATCGAGAGGGTTGCTTAGCCGGAATCAATACGCTGATTAAGAAGGCAGGTGGCGAAGTATTTACGGCTAAATCTTTAATCTTATGTATGTATATTTAAATTGATCGATGTATTTGCCACGTAATAAATACCGGTAAGTGACTCTATGTTCTGTCAGTTATACAGGCTAACCTACAGGTTCCCAATCATTGTTTACTTGTAAATCTCTTATATTAAAAAAAAAAAAAAAAAAAAATTCGGAACAAAAAAAAATTGATTAAACCTGAAATATGAAGTGGGAAAATGACGAAGAAATATTTTTCGTTTTAACAACACATTCTCGATTTTATACTAATACTAGACTACTCGTGACCCTTTGTGTCACACGGAAATTATAACAATAGTTATTGAAATAAATTCACTGAACGTGATTGACAGGGATAATTTTAATTGTTGTTTCTTGTTATTAAGGCACGTAAACAGATTCTTATATGACTCAAGTTTGTAATATAGTATTCTTAACATGATTCAAGATAAATACACAGTAAGTATATTTAGTAAAATATAAACCCTTTAAAAATAAACAAAAATAATTCATTTTATCATATAAATAAATAAAACATCAATTCAGGTTATATACACAATCAAATATATTTTAAACAAACAAAAATTTGTAAATTGAAATAGTCAATTTATTTACCTAACATAAAATAACATTAATGAAAGGAATGTGTCTTTGTAATATTACCTTAGAACATTCGTATTTTATCTGACAGTTGTGTTCAAGTATGTTTGTAAAATTATTCATTTTGAAGCTCTAATGCAATAGTTTATTATGTATTTGTTATATTTATTTACAATACATTTGCACTAGTGTCATCAGCGAGCACGCAAGCCTCTGGGCTACTCTGGCTCCATGCCTTATTTTATTACCAGTGTTTATATTAGGCAAATATTAAATTAAAAAAAAATGTTTTTTGTTACATTTATATATTGCATTATATATATATATATCTTATTGTATACAAATATTAATAAAAGTATCGACCGTGGAATAGAAACAAAACTAAAGTTTATCGGGACCTGGTCACTTTAAACCGATAAAGTTTATCGACTCGGTCAGTTTAAACTTTAGTTTTGTATATTATCTATATATATACATATATATATATATTATTAAAGTTACAGCTAGAGAACACAAGAAAAAGGACGAACACTCACGAATCTCGATAATTTCGGCGTTTTGCCGTCTTCAGGAGAGTAGAAAGAAGGAAAATAAAAAGAGAAAGAATGAAGGAACGGAGACGTAAATGCGTCCACTGGCCGATGAAAACTCCGATCATTCTTTCTCCTTTAATTTTCTTTCTTTCTACTCTCCTAAAGACGGCAAGACGCCGAAATTATCGAGATTCGTGAGTGTTCGTCCTTTTTCTTGTGTTCTCTAGCTGTAACTTTAATTATTTGTTCGTTTGGACCGTCTGTTTTCAATTCAAAGTGTATATATATTGATATAGTTTCTCGACCACTGATATTTCAAATTCACATAAGGGGTTATTGAGGATTTTGGTCATAAAACATACAACTCCTGATCATCAGCCGACGTTTCGCCAAAAGTTGTTTGTTATTTTCAAGGCTAAAAATCAATTTATTAAACGACATAAGTAAAGCAAGATAAATACATCATGGGACACCATCAAACAGAAAACAAATGACACAAACAACAATTATAGTACCCAGAGAACCACAAAAGTATCATAAAATACCTAGTGTTATTATGATTATTATTATTATTATTATTTAAAAAACAGACATTTGTCGTTTAAACCTAATTGCGTATTATTAATTATTCAGAACACCAAAGAAACCACATTTTCAAAACAGCAAAAACCACAACAGACAGTAAAATTCTGGAATATGAAAAGCACACCAAAAAGAGGAATTTAAAAGAGATGATAAATATTATGAAGGCACCAACTGCCTGTAATAAGCGATCAGATATATCAAGCCTTAGTTTAATTTATTCCAACCTCCTGCAATAGTTGCCATTGAACTGTTTCTCATGTTGACATTAGCGGAGTAGCTTGTTTTCCTTTGTAGGGTTATGTAACCTTCCTGCATATGTGTATTTGTTATGATGTAGCCAGATTTAAGCATGGACCAGTAAATTAGTGTTTCTTCTAAATCAAGGTAATATGTTTGTAAGGTTTTTGTTTTTTCCTCTGAATTTCTTTTAATTTTTGACTCTTTTTTTCATGGTTTTGTAATTTGTTGTGTTTATTACTGTCTGTTGTGGTTTTTGCTGTTTTGGAAATGTGGCTTTTTTGGTGTTCTGAATAATTAATAATACGCAATTAGGTTTAAACGACAAATGTCTGTTTTTTAAATAATAATAATAATCATAATAACACTAGGTATTTTATGATACTTTTGTGGTTCTCTGGGTACTAAAACTGTTGTTTGTGTCGTTTGTTTTCTGTTGGATGGTGTCCGATGATGTATTTATCTTGCTTTACTCATGTCGTTTAATAAATGGTTTTTAGCCTTGAAAATGCCAAACAACTTTTGGCGAAACGTCGGCTGATGATCAGGAGTTGTATGTTTTATGACCAAAATCCTCAATAACCCCTTATGTGAATTTATATATATATAACTTTAAATTACACAAAGCACGACACAGAAAAGAGAACAAAAAGAACACTTACAGAATAGAATATTTCGAACTGTTGTTCGTCATCAGGAGAGTAGACTAGAACAGAGGACGAAGTGAGAGAGATCTCCCCACGTCAAAGAACGGAGCGCGAAACCTCCTGATGACGAACAACAGTTCGAAATATTGTATTCTGTAAGTGTTCTTTTTGTTCTCTTTTTTGTGTCGTGCTTTGTATAATATAAAGTTTTATAGTCCTTGTGGACCGTTTCTTATATTTTATATATATATATTTGTTACATTTATTGCACTACTGTCATTGGTGAGACCAGAACACAGCTCTACACAGACATGCAAGCAGAATACCTCTTTATCGCTTTCTTTCACCTACTCCTGATGATGACGAGGGTTAAAAAGAGTTAAGGACTTAGTGTGTTGTTAATACGTGTTCATTTCTTGTAATCATTATTTTATTTTGTTCTACCTGAGTGTTTCATGTTTCAGAGTTGCTGTTTGTTCGCTGAGAAGAACTCTTCATCATCATCTTTTTGTCCTGATGTTGACGAGGTCAAAAAGTTGAAGTGAGTTGTGTGTTGTTTCTACGTAATTATTTCTTGTTATTGTTTGATATATTGTCCTAATGAACTGTTTCATGTTTCAGAGTTGCTGTTTGTTTGCTGAAAAGAACTCTTCAACATCATCCTTTTCTCCTGATGATGACGAGGTCAAAAAGCTTGAAGTGAGTTGTGTGTTGTTTCTACGTGCTTATTTCTTGTTATTGTTTGATATATTGTCCTAATGAACTGTTTCATGTTTCAGAGTTATTGTTTGTTCGCTCAGAAGAACTCATCAACATCATCTTTTTCTCCTGATGATAACGAGGTCAAAAAGGTTAAAGTGAGTTGTGTGTTGTTTCTACGTGATTATTTCTTGTTATTGTTTGATATATTGTCCTAATGAACTGTTTCATGTTTCAGAGTTATTGTTTGTTCGCTCAGAAGAACTCATCAACATCATCTTTTTCTCCTGATGATGACGAGGACAGAAAGGTTGAAGTGAGTTGTGTGTTGTTTCTACGTAATTATTTCTTTTTATTGTTTGATATATTGTCCTAATGAACTGTTTCATGTTTCAGAGTTGTTGTTTGTTCGCCAAAAAGAACACTTCATCATCTTCATCTTGTGATGATAACAAGTCGAAATATTGAAGTGAAACTTGTTGTATTCCTGTAATTATTTGATATCTTGTTCTAAGCGAGTAAACACATTTTAGTGTTGTTACTTGTGAGACGAGAAGAAATCCTCCTCATCATCTATTCATCTTAT
>JAPFBL010001570.1:0-12706 GCA_026182355.1 Hermatobates lingyangjiaoensis | reverse complement strand
ATTTCAAAGTTTCATTTGAACCTGGAAAAGTATCCGAGTCTCAATTTATTTTATTACTTTTCTGTCAGACGGTTGATATATATTTCAATTATATACACCACAGTAAGATATGAAGTTAAAATCAACGTTGAAACAAAATGAAATCTCGGCATTTCAAAGCATTCACATTTGAACCTGGAAAATATCCAGAGTCTCAATTTATTTTATTATCTTTTCTAGTGACGGTTGATATATATTTATATTATATACACCATCAGTAAGATATTGAAGTTAATAATCATACGTTGATATAATCAAAGTGAGAAATTCAAAAACGCACAATCGTTCCTGTTGACAACAAATTCATAGTCCAATTTCTGAATTTCTTACCAAACTTTAGAATATATATATATATATATATATATATTTCTTTATCTGTCCTTGTCTTCTCCCTCCGTAAGTTGACTACGTTATTTGAATGCTCCTTCAAGGACGCCAGCCAGCCGTTCCCTGCTCTTCGGAGCGACTCACATCTATCTCCCTCGAAATAGTAGTGAGTTTCTGTTGTTATTTTATGTGTCTTCTATTTCGATGATATATATATATATATATATATATATAGAAAAAGGCATTTTCTTACTTCTGTTCTCTTCTGATCTTCTCCTGATGGGGTATATACTCCTGATTGAAATACTGATTATGGTATATGTTTTATTATTGTCTGTGTTATTTTAAATGAGTCATATTAGCAAATTTATTCTTATTATAAATTATATATATATTATATATATATATATATATTTGGGGAGCAGGCCTTCATTTATACAAGTTCTATTGAAACCTATGCCTATTTCTAGTCTAATACCTTTTCAGATTAATTTTTCTAATTTTCTCACCTCTGACTCCCATAAGTTGTCCTGAACTTATGGAAGTCAGAGGTGAGAAAATTAGAAAAATTAATCTGAAAAGGTATTAGACTAGAAATAGGCATAGGTTTCATATAGGCATATATATATATATAATATATATTTATCAGAAATCGTTTATATATATATTTATATCAATGATCAAACCACAATAAGAAATGGGAAAACAAGACTAAGATCTTTCAACCGTAACAAGCGGTCTTCGTCAGAGTCAAAAACCCAACTCAGTGGGTTTGATCATTGATTGTTATTTCACGTGTTTATGTGAAAGCTTTTTATATATTTATATATATATATAAAGTTCAATGTACATAAAGAATAATAGAGACATTAAAAACACACACTTACAGTCTCTAATTTTTGGTTGAACCGTCTTCAGGAGAGATAAGAGAGGGAAACCAAGCGCACTGGTATAGAGACAGTTGGAGATCGTCTCCAACCGTCTCCAACCGTCTCTGTACCAGTGCGCTTGGTTACCCTTTCTTATCTCTCCTGAAGACGGTTCAACCAAAAATTAGAGACTGTAAGTGTGTGTTTTTAATTTCTCTATGTTTCTTTATGTACATTGAACTGTATTAGTCCATTTCGGATCGAATTTCATTTAAAAAGTATATATATATATAAATATATATACCGTGGAATAGAAACAAAACTAAAGTTTATCGAGACTCGTTCAGTTCTTCGGGTTCAAATTAAATTCTCTTTGCCAACGTTTCAGTCTTTATTTAAAACCTTTTTCATAGGCAGAAGTATAAATTTTGAAACAGAAAAACTAAGTATTACAATACAAATTATGTTACAAAGATTCAAATAATTTGTAATGTAATACTTAGTTTTTCTGTTTCAAAGTTTATCCTTCTGACTATGAAAAAGGTTTTAAATAAAGACCGAAACGTTGGCAAAGAGAGTTTAATTTGAACTCGAAGAACTGAACGAGTTCCGATAAACCTTAGTTTTGTTTATATACAATATATATAAACTGCAAGAAATATGATTCTGCTGCCTGGGAAAAATGCTCTTGTTGAAGATAATCTTCTGTTATTCTCTTTATGATAAATTATGTTAAACATTTTGCTCATAGTACTTTGCTCCTTTTTGTGTCCAGTGATATTTTTAGAATGCATATCTAGACAACTAAAAAGAAAAACTACATAAAAAGTATGGTTATCATTTTAACATGTTGACATCCATGGTGTTCAAGGACAAAATGGGTCGTTTATGAGATACAATCAGGATTATGTGATTTGCGATAAAACATCTTTGTAGACGGGAAAACAGGGAAAACGGAATAATAAAAATGGGATAGAGCAAGAGAAAATAAAATAAGAACAGTAATGAAAGAAATGCTATTAGTAATCATAAATAAAAAATATATTAATGGAAATGTAGGGTTAATATTAAATATTAATAAATATATTTTATAGAATTATTAAATATTAACAAGAAATATCAGGAAAATATAACGGGTATAAAATATTGATATGAAAGAAACAAATAATACACAAAAAACATAAAAAAATAAGTGAATAAAATAGTTAAAGAAAAATAAAAATAATATTCCTTTATTTATCCTTCATATACTTCTTTCCTTCCTGTATGGATGCAACATTAATTGGTGTAAAGGACTTGATGTTTACTCAGTCAGTGCTTAACAACCTAACCGGTCTCTTCTACTCCTGTTGACGACGGTTGTCAAATAATTTATAAATGATTAATATCAGTTCATTCCATGTGTTCTGCTCTGTAATATGACGTGAATTTTACGTGGATAGTTTATTTTTATATTGCATAAGTATATATAGTAATATAACTGAATTAATAATTAATTTACTAAATAAATTAAATATTAATATTTTTGATGAAGTTCCAAAGAATGAGGGTCTTTTTAAGTTAGAATCTGTAAAATGAGTGCTCCTATTCGAAAGGTAGGAGTATTTGGTTTATATTGGAAGATGTGTCATATGTATACATAATTGTAAAATATATTTGTAAGCAGTATAATTATAGTGAACCTTTATTCTTCTCATAGTCATCTTTGAGAAGTGTTTTTTTTTTAAAAGCAGTCTGTAACATATATAGCCAGCAATGTGCATTTGTTAACACTACTGTCAAATTGAACCATTACATATTGTTATAAGCTTACATGCATTCTATTTTTTCAAATTATTTACCAGTGTCTCAATTGAGATAAAAATCAGTAAAATTCCCTATAACTTCCAATTCCTGGCTGGAAACAGTGCCATATAACCTTTTATTGCCTATAACTGTCTGGCACACTGTTACAGCTAAATGAAACCTCAAAACAAACAAAAATATGAGTTGTTCTTTCTATTTGATATTTATGTTCAAGTCAGACGTCTCAAATATATTACAAAAACAATTATTTCCTTTGTTGCTATTTTCATCGTAACTATGGAGTTTACTTGCCTCTGTCATCGTAGAAGTATGATTTTGTCATCATTTCAAAAATAAAAAAAAAAATAAAGTAGACTGAGTTATTATTTTTAAAAACTAACTATTTTTAAAATGCTGAAGACTATGTAATATATTTGTTGAGGTATTCTGACGTTCGTATAGTAGACTGACAATTATTTGACTTCAAAGAATCTACAAATCATTGTTGATAATTCAGTAATAAATTCGCAATTTGGCTTTTGGATTTGTTATCTTAATATCTGAGTTGAAATGAAATTGGGTTAGCATTTTGTGCAAGAGTAAATTATTTTATTTTAGGTATTCTAGTAGGATTAATTTTTTTTTTCATGAAAATATTAATTTTCAAAATATTTTGATTAACAAAAAATTAAAATCTTAAAAATTGAATGCGTAATACGTTTTTTTTTTAGATATAATATTTTCAATACACTCATTCTAATAATAATTATGAAATGTGTAATAATATCATGGCATTGAATAGAGTAGTTGAACGATATATGCACTATAATAAGTAGGATTTTTTTGCCTTCTGTGGTAATATTTACTGCAAAATGTAACCAATGTAACATCATCTGAGTGTTCAAAGCTGTTTGGGTAATTATTGTATACTTTCTGTATATTTATCCATACACTTGCTCGTTCACAAGTTCTTTTGTACTTCACAACGCTGCTAAATGTCTGTCAAAATAATTTGCCGTGTCAATTCATGTCTCACTTAGAGCTAAAATGAAAATTCATTTATTGAAATCATATTTTCAAGCATAATCTTCAAACTCGGTTATCATAGAGCTGTTATAGCAGATCTTGAAATAAACATTGTAGGTACATGTTATATGATGTACAGGATGTATAAAAGAAACATTCTGAGGTAAAATAGATAAACCAACAAAAGTCTCCACACAAATGATGTTTTATTCAACGCGTTTCGAACACTTTGTGTTCATCATCAGGAAAGTACCACATCCTTGGTGTCTTCCTGATGATGAACACAGTGTTCGAAACGCGTTGAATAAAACTTCATTTGTGTGGAGACTTTTGTTGGTTTATCCATTTTACCTCAGAATGAGTAAATACCACACAATTACGGATTGCACAACTAATGATATAAAAGAAACAGCTTACGTTATTCATGTAATCCACATATCGCAGAGCAAATACAAGGATTTGCTGAAATTTTTTTACTTTTTTTTATATATATTTGTGTTTTCTTCTTTGTTTTTATTCTCATGTTCTCCTATATTGTCTATTTACCATATCTTGAAGACTTGTACACATAAAAATGTCATGTGACGTTATACCGTATGAAAAAAATGTTTGAAAAAATTGAAATAACACAAATAACCTCTTCTTTGTTTAAATAAATATGAATTATAATAATACTCACACATCATTTGGAGGTATTTCTTTAGTTGAAATATTCCTAAAACTTGAACGTCTGACTCATTGCCAAGAAGGAGAAAAAGTAAAAAAAAATACTTTCAATACTTGAATGCAATAACTCTTAAAGAAAATTTAATATGTACCTTGATGAGAGTGTTCTCTTTGAAGCATATAACAACTTCAAGTATTTCATTAGTTATTTTAAATTATATGAAAAACAATTAAATTGAAAAACTCTTAAGTAATGTTTTTCTAAATAATAATTCATGTAATATTTCATTTTTAATAATTTAGCATCTTACAGTTCTCTCCGGTGGGGTTTTAGTTAATTATTTTCTATATATATATATTATATATATATATATATATATATATTATATATATATATATAAAGATTCACATAAACACGTGAAATAACAATCAATGATCAAACCACAATAAGAAATGGGAAAACAAGACTAAGATCTTTCAACCGTAACAAGCGGTCTTCGTCAGAGTCAAAAACCCAACTGAATTTGAAACTGAGTCAAAAACTCAGTTGGGTTTTTGACTCTGACGAAGACCGCTTGTTACGGTTGAAAGATCTTAGTCTTGTTTTCCCATTTCTTATTGCGGTTTGATCATTTATATATATATATATATATTTTAATTTGAGCTTATTTCCTTTACGTTGCCTCATAAATAATGGGGTAACTTTGTTCGTCACTTCTTTTCTGTGCACATTTTTTGTTCAATGTGAAAATCGTTGCTGATAATTTGTAGGAAACTCAAAATTTTTTTACTCGCTTTCAATTAAACAGAAATTAGTTAAATTTTTTTGGGATAGGGAGAAAGTAAAAAATTAAAAAGATATTTACAAAAAAAATCTTATAAGATTTTAATTAAAAATTTTTCCACATTTAAACAAAAAATCATTTTTGTTGTACAAATAAAAAATATTAACATCTTTTCTTTTTTTTTTTTTTGATTTTGCTCGTGTTGACTTGAATAAATTAAAGATAGGAACTAAAGTATATTTGCTTCTGGATTTTTATTACAACTTCTTTCTCCCTAGAAATAAACAGAAGAGTTTTAGTTTGATGAAATAGGAAAACAAATATTTTTCAATGTTAGTTTTGTTAGTAAATCATTTCAAATAGAAAGGGGAGAGGGGTTAAAAAGTGAAAGATGGGATTTAATTGTGATATTAGAAATTGTATTTTTGTTAAGAAATAAATTGTTTTTGCTTGAAGGGAAAAAGAAATAGGGTACGTGCAGTTGTAGTTACTCTTCATTACCACCTTCACGATTCAAATTAAAGAGATGTTTGGCCTTTAAATTATATTGTTCGTCTTCAACGTTCACATTTAAACAAACTTCAGTATTGTTTTAGAAGCAAATGAATAATATTGTCAAATTTTCAAAATTTCAAAATGTATTTAGCCAAGAAAAGGGAGTTACCAAAAAAAAAAAAAATCTATTTTAAATATCCTATTCAAATCATTAAAATTTAAAGAAAATCATTCTAGTAAATTTATATTCAGAATAAATTAGAAGTGTCATATCGTATAAAATTAAAGAATATAATAATATTCTTTATAATATCAAAATTTTAATAAAATCAAGTGAAGACCTATTTTGAATAAGCTATCAAGGTACACATTAAATAATTCTGTGGAAAGAGTTTTTTTTTTAATGTAAGAAAATTTATTTATTGCAAATTGATTAATTTACTTATTTATTTTAAATTCATGATTTTAATGAAACTTCGTAGAACATTATTTTTAGATTTATAAATTGACTGATTCCAATGGTTTGTTGGATATTTCTATAAAATTAACTGAATTATTTTTGTTTCTTTTAGTTAATATATAAAAAGATTTCACATAAACATGTGAAATAACAATCAATGATCAAACCACAATAAGAAATGGGAAAACAAGACTAAGATCTTTCAACCGTAACAAGCGGTCTTCGTCAGAGTCAAAAAACCAAATCAAGTTGGGGTTTTTGGCTCTGTCGAAGACCGCTTGTTACGGTTGAAAGATCTTAGTCTTGTTTTCACATTTCTTATTGTGGTTTGATCATTAGTTAATATATATATGGAAAACACTTTTACGTATTAATGTATTATTGAAAATATTTTTTGTAAATGAAAAGATCTGCATACAAAACAGAGTAGACCGTAAATTTATTTTCACATAATTATCTTATATACAAATGTGTTTATGTATATTTATTTTATTAATAAAAAGAAATAAAACTGTCATTAATGAGTTAGTGATAATTCAGATAACTCATTATAAAGGAAATAACAATGTAATGGATTAAGCATTACTGAAACATAACTGAACCCTTGAACACTCAGTTATTCAAAACAGTGTTAATGATGACTCGGCTGATAAAGTGACCTGAGTGAATTTCTTTGTGTCAAACATCACAGGTTTAAGAAGATGGCAATAAGTTGTGATTTGTGAAGTTAATGCTTCAAATCAGTGTGCAGTCGGTGAGCAGGCAAACAGAACAGAAGAACCAGTGTTTCGGTTAGATTGTGCTTTTCAAAACTATATGGTAATTACAATCATTTTTAGTTAATATTACATACTCTATCATCAGTACTTTACAGACACACTTTTAATCATATATATATACAAAACAGATATTTCAAAAATTTCTTTTGTATAGTATCTTTGTGAAATTACGCAAGTATTGCACTTCTATAAAATCACAGTGATTGGTTGTATGCGTTCCCACGATATTGATTGGAGTAGATATAAATCTAATCACAATGAACAATGAATATTTATAAAATCACATTGATTTATCATATACGGCCGCAATTGTTATATTAGACCAGATAGCTTCAAACATTGTTCGATATAATTACAATAATTATTAATTATATTGTAGTTAATTATCTCGTAGAGCTAACTATATTACCTAATACTATAATACTATATAACTATACGATATAGTTAATACTATATTAACTATAATTACCTAACTATATTACGTATAAAATAATTTAATTTTTTTTTAAATTTTTTTTATCTGTTTACCCATTCTTTTCTCCGCAGTAAGTGAGATAACACTGCAGAGGTTGAGGTTTGTTGCTTCTCTTAAGCCCCGGTTGGCATGCTTGTGCGTTTTTTTCTTCTGATGACGACGAATGTCGAAATTTAAAAAAACTTTGTCTATTGCTTTTCTTATTTGTTTTTTTAATTAGTTCTTTTAAATGACACATTTTATTTAAACCACATCCAAGTGATAATAAAACTATACAATACACAATGGTGCTAAACATATGGTAGAGGTTATTAAATGGAATGATAGTTACATTGGTCTGACGAGCGAGTGTAGTGGTGGGGAAGGGTGTTCTGGGCAGCGGGCGGCAGGTAGCGGTGAGGGTCGACCGGACCACTGGGGTACCGGTGGCGGCCGTCGGCCGGCAAGTAGTCAGAGCTGGCGGGGTACCTCGGCGGCGACAGTCGGTCCTTGTCCTGTGCCCAGCCCTTCTCGCCGTATCGCGAAGGTGCTTTATAATTGTAACCTGCAATCCAACAATTTATGCATTAACAAAATCTTTCACACCAATGCATTCGATTACAATACTTATTACTTTACTATAAGCAAAGTATAGTCAATTTTAGTTCATACTTAATTTTAATACTGAACTTAATAGTCTAATTATTGTAATTTCACCATATCAGCTATTGCAGGGCGGTGAGATCGAATCGGGTGCACCAAGGTGTATGCCTAGGCACAACCGGTTTCGATCGTAGTTCCATGTAGTATGTACTCTTGTCAATAAAGTTATATTCATTCATTCATTCAAAGTATAGTGTTGTGAAAAAATTCGATCTCAAGATTTTGACGGAATTACATGTTTTGAGGCCCCTGAAGCTGTTTTATTTCATTTCTGTTTGATATATTCAGTTTACATAAACTTTCTTGACACTCATCAGCACTGTTTCCTTTCGTAATATCTATAAAATCTCCAGGATTATGTTGCAATAAATCATTTCTGCTTTAAAGTATCCCTGCACTTATAATCCTTTGGTTCTTACTTTTTCCATAATACGTACTCGTCTTCCTCTTCAACTTCTTCTCCCGATCAGGAGTCTTCCGCTATAACCATCATAAAAGTCATGCGTGCTCACCTTCCTTCACTAACTTCTTTTTCCCAAAAACTCTTTTTCACAAAAAACCAAATAATAAAAAACGCATACTTGGTTGATTATTCTTGAATTGGATACTATTTCTTAACAATCATATATTTAACATACACTAAATTCTGATTACCCAGTCCTACGTTTCATTCACATAAAGTTAGACTAACCAATTTCAGATTCCTGTCTCTTTTAATATCTAGAAGATATAAGTCATTCTTATAACTGTCAGTCATTATAGTATTGGTTTTTAAAACAAAAGAATTTTATTAAAAAACAAATAATTTTTTAATTGCAATTTAATTTTACTAGTAGACGGCAGCAATCAATAATAGCTTTCAACTGTATAATTTCAGACTTTTGTATAATAAATTTCAAGTTCCCAACTGTACTACAATTAAAAAAACAGCTTTTTTTCTGTGAGATATAAAGATAAAGAAGGCCTTAAAGTGGTCTTAAAATAATGTATGAACATATAATTATAATAAGTGTATAGACAAAGTATATTATTTATATCTGGAACGGAGAGGAGGTAGATTTTTTCCTTCCATATTCTTTATTCCTTTTATTTTATCCTATGACACTGTAAAACTGTTAGTACTAAATGTTTTTAAGTCTTCGTTGGATCGTTAGCTATGGTTATTTCTTTTGAGGATGTCATGTATGCTTGGCTTCGATCTTTTTTCATTTTGCAGGTTCTGTTCTTTTTCTTCTTCTAGATCAAGGGTCGGAACCGGATCAACCTACGGCTCCGGAGCCGAATGCGGTTCTTTCATCCTTACACTGCGGCCCGAGTGGCTCGGGAAAATAGATTACTTTAAAAAGGTATTTATTTGTATTTTATTTGTTTTAGTTATTTTTTTAGTGTTTTAGTTCTAATTTGGAACATTTTTATGCGATCTTGAAATATTAAATGTTAAAATATTAAAAAAAAAAGTATATTTTATTGTTTTTTGTAGCTCAAAATAAACGTCATAGTCGCGAAAGCCGGTATTCTCGCCCGAACGCCATCTCAATATAATGACATAATTGTAGCAGTTTGTTGATTACATAAGCAACACTTTATAGCCTATCTTTAAAAGGGTAGTGAAAGCACTAATAACTGTATGTTTATTTTTTGCTTTCTAATAACTACGTTTTTCCCCATTTTAGATGTCAAAAAGTATTTGCGGCTCTCAATGGGGTTTTTTTTTTTTGGAAACCGGGTTCAAATGGCTCTTTTCGTGTTAAAGGTTGCCGACCCCTGTTCTAGAGATACGATAAATTTCATGAATTGGACAAAGGAAAAACTAAGATCTTTTTTCATGGTATGGTTGATTGATATGAGAAATTAAAGCTGGTTTTGGGTTTGTAGAATGGTCAGTAAATGTCTGAAGCCTTGAGGTCTGACTGAATCGCAGGGTGGAATAGATGTGGCGTGTCGTAGACATGCATAAGCTATAAGAATGGAGGGAAAAAGAAGAAGACAAGTTTATCGTAAATGGTTAGGTCATAATGTTCAATGGAAACTGAGTAGCTCAGTAGAAAAGCTCTTCGCATTCCTAGGCTTACCTACACACCTGCTTAACCTCCACTACTCTAAAACACTTGATACTGAGATTTAAAAGTAAAAGATTACTTGATTTTTGGTTTACTTTTTTAAAAATATTTACCTGTATAGTAGTGGGAAGTGTGGGGTCTACCGATTTCACAACCATGGCCATAGCTTCCTCGATTGTAGAGTTCACAGCCTGGCTCTAGCGTCATATGCCTTCCAGGATCGATCTCCGTCACAGGCCAGTCCGTTAAAATACAGTTGTCCTCTGACTCGCCTATCACCGGGGAGCCAAACCTTCACAAAGAGCAATATGTTCTAGCGATTAAATCAACAAATACTTATAGAGAGTTCTGCCTATTTTATATATAGTTAAAACATAAGGAGAGGCATCAGTATAATGTTGAAATTAAACCTAACTGTGAGGAAAAAACTCAGAGATTAACAATAATTTTATTATAATGTTTCAACGACAGAAACATACATCTGTAAAACTTCTATAATTATTCGTAAAATAAAAAAAAATGCCTGTTCAAAAAGAGAAATTCATAAAAATAAAACTCAGAAACGAAAAAAGAAAACTATCAATCCATTTTCTCATTTGAATACCATAGTGCCTTGAAGAAAAAAAACAATACAAGTCAGAAGTTGTATTAATTAATATAATATAATTTAATATAATATTTAATATAATTAATTAAAGACAACTAGATCACTGAAGTTAAGGAAGATTCAAAACGGTTACTCGTCCATGTACCGATGGCGCTTTTGGTAAATATGACTTGCCCATGGTCAATAGGCGCCGAATGAGCCACATCTTCGCCCTTTTGACTGGTCAAAACTCTTAAAACCTAAGCTGAGCATTAGGTAAAAAAAAATTAAATCTTAAACACTATTGTTCTGAAGAAGGGATAGTGTCGAAATAATAGACAAATATAAGAACTGTTTTCTTTATGTTTTTAAGCATTAATTTAAATTATTCATTAGTTTAAATTAAGAGTTTTCAATCCATTTGTCATTAAGTAGAGTAAATATTTCCACTTTAGTAACTAATTTGTTCTGTTATATGTTTTATGTTAATTTTCAGACCATTTCATAAGTTTAATAATAAGTGTTAATAATAATAATAATAGTAATTAAATAATAACTAATTGATGGTATTTATATATGATTTGGTATACTTCAAAGTACAAAAACAATGATCCAACTGCTTTTAAAAAGGAAACGACTTTGTCCTATTCTATGTGTCTTATTATTATTGTCAAGCGCCACTAGCGTTCTTCTCCACTTTCGCACAACTGCAAAAAATAATAATAGTTTTTGTAAGCAATATTTTTACCAGGAAAATGTTTATAGAATCTCTTTTTAACATAATTTTTATAATTTTATTTGCCTTTCCTGTATAATACTTGTATATTTGTTTATTACACATATCTAATATACATGAGAAAGAAATACAACAAAAACAAATACACATCAATATTAAATTGAAATATTGAATTTCACATCATTTTTTACTACTGTTCACCACTATTCTTAAACTTTTCAGAAATATATTTCCAACTACTTTATTAACTAGAGATTACTTCTTGGGGTTACGGACACATAGAGAAGAATAACCAATTTTTAAAGTTTTGTTGAGATTTTAGATAATGTCACAAAGAAAACACGTTTCAATATATGTCTGAATTGTACCCCAGCTTCGGTATTTATTTTAATTAATATTTCGTCTGTTTTTCAGTTGTATTAGAAGTGTTGATATTTATTGAAGTGTTTCAATGTCCTTTGGACAACTTATCTGGGATTACCTGTTTTGATTCACCGGTGTTCCCAAGCCTTCCGGCTACCACACCGCATCTGGGATTACCACCTTCTATTCGTAAGACTGTCAAGAGACTTTAGTTTGAAAGTCGTAAATGCCGAAGCTACGGTACATTTCAACAAAATATGCCTCCAAGAAGATTGGCTGCTTCCTATACTAATATATATATATATAATTTATAAACTGAAAACAATGACTAAAAGTTGTAAAAAATTAATAAATAAAAATGAAAAAGTAAGAAAAAGTACTAAAAACTATGGGGTAAGACTGCTAAGAGGGTTAAACTTGAAAAGGAGCTGACTAAGTGACATGCTAGAGAGAATCAATAAAATAGATGAAAAAAAGATTTTTTTTATAAAAAAAAGAGAGGAAAAGTAATTTGGAAGGAATAGAAAAATATAAAAACCAGTTAACGTGAAATAAAAGTGTTAAAAGAGATTATAAACTTTCTTTTTAATAATCTCTTTAAACACCTTCATTT
>JAPFBL010001569.1:0-12121 GCA_026182355.1 Hermatobates lingyangjiaoensis | reverse complement strand
TCGATGTGAGTTATATCTGTGTGTTTCCTTCGTTTTGAATTTATTTTATTTTAAAAAAGTCCGCTGGACCTTTCCTTTAATTGTATATGTATATATATATATATATATATATATATCCACTTACAATTCGAAAAAACGATCCAAACTGGACGCAAATCAGTTCACAAACGAAGAAAAGCAACACACAGAGAAAGAGACACACTTACAAACTCAAATTTTCGGATCATCCGAAAATTTGAGTTTGTAAGTGTGTCTCTTTCTCTGTGTGTTGCTTTTCTTCGTTTGTGAACTGATATATATTATATATATATATATAATATATATATATATATATATATATATTATATACAGAAACTACATAGGTTGTCTGGTTCTGACATGTAATTGGCTATTTGGTAATGAAATAAATTATTTGTTTTGGTTTGGTGTAGTAGGGAATAACTGTTATACATATATACACATTTGGTATATATATATATATATATATATATATATATATATATCATATGACAAGGTATATATATATTTGTATAATTAGGACGCAGATTTCCATTCATACAAATTTCGTTAAACACATTTTGCACCTTTGTTTTAGTTTCTTTTCTTATTAACTTTTCTAATTTTCTAATTAGTGTTTTGATGTTTTCTGGGATATAAAATAATAACTGTCCAAAAGTTTTATCTTTAATACTCATTGTTCAGAATATACACTTTTTAAGAATTCACGGACGTTTCAGTCTCTATGGACCATCTTCAGGGTATTTTTTTTTATTAAAAATTTAACAGACTAAGGCTAGAAATTTAAAACTCTATATAAACTAAGATTAAAAACTATACCAAAAACAATAACACAGTCGACATGCATGATGGTTACATAAATAAGGGAGGTTACGATAAGGCTATGCTCACTCAATTGAAACAGTTTAAACTTGTCCCTAAGGCTAAGCCTAATTTCGAGCAGGAATGAAGAAGATAATTGAATGGTAATAATTGTGCGGTGAGTCGCCGCTCTGCCTTCCTGCGTGTCTCTTCGCCTCCTGATGACGACGATGCTCGAAATATAGAAGTGAGTTATTCGTGTGTCTATCTGTGTGCTATCTTTTTTTTCTTTTTTATATGGTTTTTATTTAAAAGTCCGTTGGACCTTTTCATTTAATTATTACTATATATATATATATAGTAGCAGTTTGCTTCTCAACGCGAGTACTTCGCACTACTTCCCGATGACGACGGATGTCGAAAATCGAAGTGACCTCTGTAGTGTCTTTCTGTGTGCTTTTCTATGTGTTAAAGAGTATATATATATATATATGGTGAGACACCCAGACCACTCTAAGGGCTTCTGAGGAAGCCTTCATTTGGTTATTGGGTGCAAGAAATTCCCCTGGTCTAAATTTAATCAGATGATTTTTTTTTCGTTTAATTTTAGTTTTATGTTTTTTCTTTTCCTTTCTCTTTTTTACTTTTCACCTCCCTTTTACTTAAATAACACTCTTATAATTTTACTTACTCACAGCCTAAACTGGTCCACGTTGGTAAGGTGGCTGCACTGCGTGTTATTGTATCGCGCCAGTTTACATCGGCCAGTGGATGCATTTACGTCTCCGTTCCTTCATTCTTTCTCCTTTTATTTTCTTTCTTTCTACTCTACTGAAGACGGCAAGACGCCGAAATTATCGAAATTCGTGAGTGTTCGTCCTTTTTCTTGTGTTCTCTAGCTGTAACTTTAATTATATATATATATACAATTAACAAGCAAAAATAAGACAAAGAGTAACAATAAAAAATTAACTAAAAGTTTGTTTCTTTTTAGTTTCTGCTACTTTCTGTAGAATATTCGTCTTTGTTTTTTCGAGCCTCTCCATTATATTATGTATATGTATTGATATTACCACTAAAATATTAAACAACCACATGATATGACATGAAATCATGCAGAGATTATATGTGTCGTGAGTTTGCTGTGAACAAATAATTTTCTTAATACACATTTTCATTTATCTAAATATTTGTTGAAGATTTCTGTTTCAAACATACACGGCGTTTACTTACTTTCTTACTTACTTGCTTTTTTTTAAGTAACGTGGGGATGGGAGGGAGAGGGGTTTTTAGAGACTGTAGAAAATTTCTAACTAACTAACTTATTAGAATAAGTTCAAAACAAATATGAACTATGATATTATTATAGTTCATAGATGATAAAATACCTCTCAGGGTGTCCAAAAGCAAAACAAATGTTAAGAATCCCTGATTTAGATAAAATAAAAATCAATATATAAAGCAAGTATATTTCATTTTAGACTTGGCAATTGGCAGGTATTTAGTTTGCCAAATATTGAACTACCACTTATGTTTTGGTAGAGAAAGGAGATAGCAAATATTGCCGGATTTCAAACGTTTCTCGCCTTTTATTGCAAAGTGTTTTCACACTCTCCCCTCCCTCTCTCTTTTTAAGACAGTGATATATATATCTATATATATATATATATATATATATATATAGAGAGAGAGAGAGAGAGAGAGAGAGTCGTCATCAAATTTTGTTTTAATTGACCGAACCCCCGATTAGAGAACACACCTATTCTATCAAACAGTTAATATATTATTGAATCTGTTGTGTGTATATATATATATATATATACACTGTTGATACAGCTGATATTTGGAGATATCTACAATTTGTGCATTTGAAATTGTGTATTCGTTTTTACAACTGGTTATAATACAAATATATATATATATATATATACACTTTTTCGATGAAAATACGAACCGAAATGGACAAATACAGTTCAATGTACATAAAGAAATATAGAGAAACCGAAAACATTAACTTACAGTCTCTATGTTTCTTTATGTACATTGAACTATATATATATATATATATATATATATAGTTTTCTCAATCACATCGTCGATAAACATGTTTATACTGTTATATATATATATATATATATATATATATATATATATATATATAATAAAATAAATTCAAAACGAAGGAAACACACAGAAAGACACAGACATAACTCACATCGATATTTTGACCATCGTCGTCATCAGGAGGTGTGAAGAGCGAAGAGCGAAGAGTCCCGCAGGAAGACAGGGCGGTACTTCAGTCAGGACTCTTCGCTCTTCCCTCTTCACACCTCCTGATGACGACGATGGTCGAAATATCGTTGTGAGTTATGTCTGTGTCTTTCTGTGTGTTTCCTTCGTTTTGAATTTATTTTATTTTAAAAAAGTCCGCTGGACCGTTTCTTTTAATTGTATATATATATACACTTTTTTTCGTTGGAAATACGTTGATTTCTCTATGTTTCTTTGTTTATATTGAACTATATATACATATATATATATATATTATATTATATATATATATATATATATATATATATATATATATATATATATAAGAAGAAGAGTTATGTGCGTTCACTTGTACCGGCAGAGAGCGACTTCTTCTTCCCTTCTACTCTCTCCCTGACGACGAACTTCAGTTCGAAATATCGATCCAGTAAGTTTTCTCGTTTCTTCTATATGTTGTCTTTTTTCATTTATATAACTGTCCGGTTTGGACCGGTTTTAATATGTTGATTTATTTAGATAGATAGATAGATTTAGATGTGGTTTCTAATCAGGATTTGGTTAAATCTTAAAACGATATATAAAGGAAAAGAGAAAATATTTGAAGATAAGTTCAAGCTTGCAGGCTACTCTTCAGTAATCAAGCAGAATTAATGGCTAGATGGAAAGCTCTGGAATTTTAGCAGAATAATAGTTTATATATTACTAACAATAGATTTATAATTCATACGGGCAACACGACTTCCACAGATATGATCAACAATAGCAAGGTATATTATCATCTAGTTGAGTTAAGTAGGAGAATATTGATTGACGTGTTGGATATAGATGAGTGGATCTTCTCAATCTGTTGGATCAAAGCACAAGCTGGCATTGAAGGGAATGACAGAGCAGATCTGCTAGCGAAAATGACTTCAACAGAGGAATCTTTACAATCAGTTTGCAAAGTCATATGCAGAGAAGTTGGCAGAAATAGGATCGTTACGGGTGTGGGAAGAGGAATGGATGGCAACTCAAAAAGGATCTCACACTAAGCAATATTTTCCTACAGTACTCGATTCGGTCAAGGACCTTGTCTATAAGGGGGTTCTTCGTTCAGCGATGACTTATGGATGCTCCGGCTGGTTTAGAGCTGCACCAACGAACAAGGCGTGTTTCCAGATTGTTCAAAATAAGTGTGCCCACCTTATAGCCTGGGCTCCTTGGTATGGCCGTAATGTTGATATTCACCATGATTTGAAAATGGAATCCATAGATAGTTACATCACTCGACTTACTA
Source organism: Hermatobates lingyangjiaoensis (assembly GCA_026182355.1). NCBI lineage: Eukaryota > Metazoa > Arthropoda > Insecta > Hemiptera > Hermatobatidae > Hermatobates > Hermatobates lingyangjiaoensis. The sequence continues at coordinate 7,755 of JAPFBL010001569.1, read as the reverse complement.
CCAATGAAGACAACAAACTATCTACTCATCCAAACCTCCTTGTACAAACTCTAAATCCTGTCACCAACCTTCCTCAACCTCAATGAACAATTACTTCATCCACTGACTATCTGACTACCTTTCGAACTAATGACCAAAAACATTGAAAACTATGACTAACAAGACCACATGACCGCGAATACGACATCATTACTGTACAGACTAACTTAATATCCGACATGAATTACTGACATTCCATGTTATAGTAGCACAGTAATCAAGCAGTAGAAGGCCTTTGGACTGGAACTGCTAGTTACGACGTGCACTATAGTGCGCGGATATATTCGTTGGTCTACAGTACTCAGCAAATTATCAAATAAACACCTTGATTTGAACAACTAACGATTAACTACGTTTCTAAATTTAAAAGCTACTTCAATCGCTTTAAAATTGATGACTCAGCTAATAAAATAAGAAGTAATTTATTTATTTTAAAAAATAAATAAATAAAAGAAGGATAGATTCTTCCCATTAGTTTTAGAAATTTCACCTCATCTTGCTTAGATACCCCTCAAACACCCTCTTACCCCCTACCACTCACCCCTCAAACACCCTCTTACCCCCTACCACTCACCCCTCAAACAACACCCTCTTACCCCCTACCCCGATCTTCCTTTTTCAACCCCTTATGAATAAACATTAAAAGTACATTTAAAAAAAAAAATAATTGAATCCTACCCAACCTCAAAAGATAAAAAGTATCTTTCGTTTTTTTTAAAGATGATTATCTGCTCTTCAAATTTATATTAAAAAAAAAAAGAAAAAAAAATTGAAATAGTTCTACCAGTCCAATTACTACTGAAAAGGAATAAGAAATAAATTATTTAAGTGAAATTAAAAGGAAAAAATAATATCTTTTAAAGTTGTTTTTATTTTTATTACAGACTTTCTTCAAAGCGATGAAAAGTTAGTAAAATTAAAGAAAAAAAAAAAATAAATTGAAATTAATTTGAGCAAATATTGATAAGTCTGGTACTTTTTCTTTTTGTATATGTTTAACTTCATGTTATACAATTTTCTTATAGTTTTTTCTTGCAAACAGTATAGAAGATAATTGAAAACAAGTATAAGATGTTTTTAAAAAATGAAAAATTCTTGAATTTTAGACTTAATGGATTTATGATATATTTCAGTTTTCTTTGTCAAAGTTTGTTTGTTATAATGAGAGTTATAATGAGTTGTTTTAGGGGTAGAAATTGATGCTCATTTATTATTTGGCACCCATTTTAGTCATAGGCGTGTTACGTTTACTCATTGATTCTACATTGGAAGTCCTAAATTTATGTTTAATTCAAATGTATTATAGAGTAGGGATCTTTAACTAGTATCTGACATCTTACAGGCTCCGGACTGAGGGCCTGTAATATTTTACTTTAATATTCAGTGTAGGAAGGATGTCAAGTAAACGTTGTAAGAAATCTACTGGCTATTTGAACAAAAGCCATGTTCTCTTGTAGGAGAATATTTCGTTTCAAGAAATGATCACTTTAGTTTTTCAAAGATGTTATTACTGCTGTAGTTATACTAATGAAATTATTTGCAAATAATAAATTATTTGTGATGTACAAAAATAAGCTTATATATTGATATGTCCTTCAATCACTATCTGTACTACCTCAGGAATGAAAGACTAATAATCATATCCCATTTAGATGTTTACGTTATGCTTAAATGAGATGTTATATATTATATACTCAAGAAATTTGATATTAAGTTACTTATAGTAAAGTTGAGTGTAGGCCACTCCAGATTTTTGAATTTAATTTTTGAATAATATAAACATTGGTAATAAAGTAAAGTCATGGATCGATGGTAGCCAGTCGCTTGCGTGCTCGCCTATGACAGTAGTGAAAATATACTATATCAATGATCAAACCACAATAAGAAATGGGAAAACAAGACTAGTCTTGTTGCGGTTTGATCATTGATTGTTATTTCACGTGTTTATGTGAAATCTTTATATATATATATATATATATATATCAATGATCAAACCACAATAAGAAATGGGAAAACAAGACTAGTCTTGTTGCGGTTTGATCATTGATTGTTATTTCACGTGTTTATGTGAAATCTTTATATATAATATATATATATATATATCAATGAACAAACCACAATAAGAAATGGGAAAACAAGACTAGTCTTGTTGCGGTTTGATCATTGATTGTTATTTCACGTGTTTATGTGAAATCTTTTTTATATATATATATATATATATATATATATATATATCAATGATCAAACCACAATAAGAAATGGGAAAACAAGACTAGTCTTGTTGCGGTTTGATCATTGATTGTTATTTCACGTGTTTATGTGAAATCTTTATATATATATATATCAATGATCAAACCACAATAAGAAATGGGAAAACAAGACTAGTCTTGTTGCGGTTTGATCATTGATTGTTATTTCACGTGTTTATGTGAAATCTTTATATATATATATATATATATATATCAATGATCAAACCACAATAAGAAATGGGAAAAGAAGACTAGTCGTGTTGCGGTTTGATCATTGATTGTTATTTCACGTGTTTATGTGAAATTTTTATATATATATATATATATATCAATGATCAAACCACAATAAGAAATGGGAAAACAAGACTAGTCTTGTTGCGGTTTGATCATTGATTGTTATTTCACGTGTTTATGTGTAATCTTTATATATATATATATATATATATATATATATCAATGATCAAACCACAATAAGAAATGGGAAAACAAGACTAGTCTTGTTGCGGTTTGATTATTGATTGTTATTTCACGTGTTTATGTGAAATCTTTTATATATATATATATATATATATATATATATAAACTAGAATTTAAAAAAAGAACACATAGAAAGGAAACCACTGAACTCACTACTATATTTCGATGTCCTCGTCTTCAGGAAAAGAAGTGAATCGCTCCAAAGGCTGATAACGATTGACTTGGCGTTCGAACTGAAGCACTCTAACAGTGTAGCCAACTTTCGGAGTAAAGGTAGACAGGGAAGATAAAGAGATAAAAACCAAATAAAAATTTAAATATGAAAACATTTAACTAAAATAAAATTAAAAGCTGATAACAACTTTTTAAAAAAAAAAAAAATCAACGATTGAGGTTAAGCCCAGAAGCCGATCTACCGCCCAGAAGACTAATAAGTGCTTCTTCTGAAGCTCTCAGAGTAACTTTATATATATATATATATATAATAAATGTATCCAATAAACTACTACTTTAGAGGTTAAAAATGAATAATCTTAGAATCAAACTTGAACACAACTGACAGATAAAATACGAATCAGAGGTAATATTATAAAGACACATTCCTTTCATTAATGTTATTTTATGTTAGGTAAATAAATTGAATATTTTCAATATTTATTGTTATAATTTCTGAGTGACACAAAAGATCACAGGTAGTCTAATTAGAGAATATAATGAGCTCTAATTATGATGACTTTGATTTGTAGGTGTAATTTAATTACAGCAATTAGATATGCCTAATTATTATCAATATTATGACAAAGCGTGACACGTAGTTACTAGCGTTATGATAATTCTATTGTAAACCGATAAGCGGTGTTAAACAGTGAATTAATTTCAATAACTATTGTTATAATTTCTTACACAAAGAGTCATGGGCAGTCTAATATTTATAATAAAGTTGAGTGTAGGCCAATCCAGATTTTTTATTTCATTTTTTTATTCCTGTTCAAATTGTATATATTATAGATAAAGTAGAACAGCGTCTATCAGGATAACTATTATGTCAATAATTAAATACGAAATTAAGGTTAGGGTAAAATTAACACGTCATTTACTGATTCTTACACTCTACAAAGTTTGCCAGGTCAGCTAATTAAATATAATTACCATATAATTGATTTTGTGTTTAATATGACTTGCAATGTTTGAAAGTGACTTGCAAAATGAAAAACAAACAACAGCTAAAGGTAAACAAGAATTATCTATTCATTGTGATGTCGACCTTTGACCTGAAACAGTTTAAACTAACATTTGACCTAAAACAATCGCAGAGTCACCCTCAATTAAGATTTCAAATGTCATTAAAATTAATAAAGGTATTTTCAAATGCATTCCAAACTGACACCCATACAGATAATTATATATATAAATATTCATCATGATTTGTTTTCTTGACCCAATATTTATATGATGTAATTTTTTTAAGGGTTCAGATCTAATGATTTTAAACTAGTCCTTTTGTCGACGTTTCAACATATATTTGTGATGTGGAAGTTTTTAGAGAAAGTCGGACAAATAAACTATTGTTAGTTTTTATTAAACTATACAATTGATTAATAGTCCTTTCCTTAATTTACAATGAAAACACTAACTATGATACTCTGTCCATTCACAAGTGATGTCAAGACAACCAACTGTGCAATCACAGGTCAACCAACCAGGCAGTCCTTAGAGCAAAAGATTCAAATTTACATATTTATGTCATCTTCAGGGCTAAAATATGATTGTTTTACAATTAGCACTAATATTATTACTATTTGGTTATTTATTACATTTTAATATGTTCAGTAACAGAGAGGAATTTATTGATAAATCAGTTATTTCGAATATGGATTTGTTATGTCAAAAAAAAAAAAATCCATAGTCGAAATAACTGATTTATCAATAAATTACTCTCTGTTACTGTACATATTAAAATGTAATAAATAACCAAATAGTAGTAATAGTAGTGCTAATTGTAAAACAATCATGTTGCAGCCCTGAAGATGACATAAATATATGTCGAAACGTCGGCAAAAGGATTAGTTTAAAATCATTGGACCTCAACCCTCAAAAAAATTACGTCATATATATATATATATAACATGATTTAACATAAACCCGTTAGATAACAATCAATGATCAAGCCACAAAATGAAATAGGAAAACAAGACTAATATCTTTCAACACTAACAAGCGGTCTTCATTAGAGTCAAAAACCCTGACTCTGACGAAGGGTTTTTTGATTCTGACGAAGACCACTTCTTCATGGTTGGATCATTGACTGTTATTGCACTTGTTTATATTAAAATTGTAAATATATATATATATATATATATATAAAATGAAAAAGATAACAAATACAAGAAACGAGAACACTTCCACTGGCACTCCTGAACGCACGTACCTCTTCTTCTCTCCTTCTATTCTCTTCCTGATGAAGAATTTCAGTTCGAAATATTGATCCAGGAAATGTTCTCGTTTCTTGCATGTGTTGTCTTTTTAATTTATTTATCTGTCCAGTTTGGACCGTTTACTATATTTATTTATATATATAATTGTGAATTTTGGTAGCAGTCCTTCTTTTAAGCACATATTATTAAAAACATAACCATAGTTGGCAGAAACTTGCTTCTTAATAAGTTTCTCTATCTTCCTAAATAAGGATTATGTTGTTGTATCTAAACTATATAACAAACCTCCTACACAGTTAACAGTCAACATGTTTCAACTCTTTCATTCTCGTCCTGAAGATAGCTCTATGAAAGAGTTGAAACATATTGACTGTTAACTGTGGAAGTTTGTTATATAGTTTAGATAACAACAACGAAATCCTTATTTAGGAAGATAGAGAAACTTATAAAGAAGCAAGTTTCTGCCAACTATGGTTACGTTTTTAATAATATATATATATATATATATATATATATACACTTATATACTTATTAGTCTTCTGGGCGGTAGATCGGCTCCTGGGCTTAACCTCAATCGTTGATTTTTTTTTTAAAGTTGTTATCAGCTTTTAATTTTATTTTAGTTAAATGTTCTCATTTTTTAATTTTTATTTGGCTTGTATCTCTTTATCTTCCCTGCTACCTTTCCTCCGAAAGTTGGCTACACTGTTTGAGTGCTTCAGTTTGAACGCCAAGTCAGTCGTTATCAGCCTTTGGAGCGATTCACTTCTTTTCCTGAAGACGAGGACATCGAAATATAGTAGTGAGTTCAGTGATTTCCTTTCTATGTGTTCTTTTTAAATTCTAGTTTAATTATATACATATAAACAGTAATGAATTGTCGATCGTGGGACAGATATATAACATAAAAGGGATAAATCGGGATGCGGTCAGTTTCTTCTACTTCCAATCAAACTCTCATTGCCGACGTTTCGATGTTATTAAGGGTTTGGGTTTCACCTATCATTCAATAAGTGAAGACCTCACATTTGACTTTAATGGAGCAGCCGTTATGAGTAGACAACAGGACGAACACAGAAGACGAACCCTTGAAATCTATTCATTAAAAAAGATCAAGCTTGCATTAATCATAGAAGCGACATAGCGAATTTAAATAGTGTTTATATCTAGTGTTTCGAATACCTAACGTTTTTAGTGAAAAATGTTCCATTGTTACCTGCTCACCAGCTCTACATAGATGTTTATTAATGATTGTCATTTGAATAGTTTAACCTTCATACTGTTTTAGAAATGTATTTATAATAGTTTGTTCATTTTCAAATATTCCTACTTTTGTAAGTTCATTGTAATTTTTTCTAGATAGGTTTCTTATTTTTATTGCTATCCTAATACTCATGATTGTATTTGATTTTTCATAATGCACTTCTTTTTGTTTGTGTTAAAAATGTACGTATTTAAGTTCTTAATTTCCTTTGTATTGTAGGCCTTTTTGAAAAAGATTTTGAATAAAATCGAAACATCGGCAATGAGAGTTTGATTGGAAGTGGAAGAAACTGACCGCATCCCGATTTATTCTTTTTATGTTATATATTTATAAAAAGTAAAGTCTTGTTATAATATATGTTATATATATATATTCTTGAAATGATCTTGACCTCTGCTTTTCAAATACTGCTATACCTGTTTTATGATATCTATAATTTATTATAGTGGTGGAGTCAAGGTAGCCCAGTGGCGTGCGTGCTCACTCTCTAAACTGGTATATCTGAAGTTCGATATACCCACTTATATATTCGATATACCCACTTATATATTCGATATACCCACTTATATATTCGATATACCCACTTATATATTCGATATACCCACTTATATATTCGATATACCCACTTATATATTCGATATACCCACTTATATATTCGATATACCCACTTATATATTCGATATACCCACTTATATATTCGTATTATCCACTTATATATTCGATATACCCACTTATATATTCGATATACCCACTTATATATTCGATATACCCACTTATATATTCGATATACCCACTTATATATTCGATATACCCACTTATATATTCGATATACCCACTTATATATTCGATATACCCACTTATATATTCGATATACCCACTTATATATTCGGTATACCCACTTATATATTCGATATACCCACTTATATATTCGATATACCCACTTATATATTCGATATACCCACTTATATATTCGTATACCCACTTATATATTCGATATACCCACTATATATTCGATATACCCACTTATATATTCGATATACCCACTTATATATTCGATATACCCACTTATATATTCGATATACCCACTTATATATTCGATATACCCACTTATATATTCGATATACCCACTTATATATTCGATATACCCACTTATATATTCGATATACCCACTTATATATTCGGTATACCCACTTATATATTCGATATACCCACTTATATATTCGATATACCCACTTTTATATTCGATATACCACTTATATATTCGATATACCACTTATATATTCGATATACC
>JAPFBL010001568.1:0-10052 GCA_026182355.1 Hermatobates lingyangjiaoensis | reverse complement strand
AGCATTATTTCTTCAGGTTTAAACTTCATTCTAATTGTGAGAATTGTAAACATGACTGTCACCCCCCCCCCCCCCCCCCCCCCCCCAAACACTATCCATTCTCTCTGTCACTTCTTCATATATTTCTTTCTCTTTCTAACTTCACATCATAACTAATTACGCCTCATTAACTTTCACTTGACCTTGAAACTGCTTCAATTTATAATTTAACTAGACTACTGGTGACCCTTTGTGTCACTCAGAAATTATAACAATAGTTATTGAAAATAATTCACTAATTGACAGGGATAATTTTAATTATTGTTTCTTGTTATTAAGACACTGAAACAGATTTTTATATGGCCCAAGCTTTTAATATATATAGTATAGTATATTTAATATATAGTATTCTTAACATAATTCAAGATCTTCGTATGTTTTAATTTTTCCATATTTATACTCTAATATTTGAAGAATTTAAATTACTGGGGCTGATTTTTTTTTTATTTATTACTTCGGCCCACATAAATGTAGGAAGTATATAATATAGAACTAACATTGAAAAGTTTGGAGACCTCTGGTTTACTAAGAACTTCGGTCTAGAGGTAAGATTGGACCTAAACCAGAGTTTTCCAAACTTTTTTCCACGCGGAACCCTTTTTGGTTCCAGTAACTTTCTCGGGAACCCCCAAGATTCTAATGATTTTATACAATCATAATATAAATATTTCCATATGCCTTTTTAAATAGTATGTATGTTTAAAAACAATTAAAAAAAGTAATACTACTGCAATGTGTATATTTCGAATGAAAATTCAAAACTAAAAGATTTTAATTTTCATATTTTCCACAAATGCATAACACATAAAACAGAATTACTAGCAATTTTAATACACAGTTTCTTTAGTAATCATTATTCGCTTTATAGTTGAGAGTTTGATTCTCAAGTTAGCCCCAGCATTAAGTCTACTTCGGTATCTGGTTTCTACGGCAGTTTAAAGGGAAAATCGAGTTTCATAAAAGTAGGTAGTGGGAAATGGCAGCAATGTGTGAAGTGCTACTTTTGCAATAGCAGGAAATTCGGGAATCAGGTAGTTTCAAAAACTGACTAGTGATTCATACTAAATATGAATAAAATTTTGACCACTCCCACTTATGGCTATATGATCAAACCACAATAAGAAATGGGAAAACAAGACTAAGATCTTTCAAGCGTAACAAGCGGTCTTCGTCAGAGTCAAAAACCCAACTGAATAGGGTTTTTGACTCTGACGAAGACCGCTTGTTACGCTTGAAAGATCTTAGTCTTGTTTTCTCATTTCTTATTGTGGTTTGATCATTGATTGTTATTTCACGTGTTTGTGTGAAATCTTTTTATGGGTATATGTACATATAAACATTATTCGGTTTCATGATTCACAAGAAATATAGAATAAATCCATACCCCCAAAAAAAAATTTTTTTTAGGAAAATGTTTTAACTAAATGTTTTTTACGAAACCCCAGACAGGTTGTTAAGGAACCCACTTTGGGAACCTCTGTACTAAATCAAAGAATTGTTCAATATTTTACGAATTTCGGAATAAAAAAATTTGACTAGGTTCGAAATTCATTTATGATATGTGACACTGGCATATCGGTGTATGAATTAAGTTTAAAAGTAGAAGAAGAAGAATTTCGGTGTGTGACAACTGAGATTTAATTTCAAAACATTCAGAACAATTAATTTTTTCTGGATTAACCTTAGATTAAACATGTTATTTGTGAGAGTTCAGATTTTCTGTTTTCTCCAACAAAAAAAACGAAAAAACTATCCAGACTATGAAATCTAGATTATGAAATACAAGTAATGTTATCATTTTTACGCCCAAGTATAAATGAAGTTTGAAAAAAACATCAACCTAAACTTTCGCGTTAAATGTAATTTGTAATTTTATTTATGAAAGCTATTTTTCTTGTATATTCCATTGACAATTATTATCATCTTAAATGATTTCATTGTTCTAATTATTACAATTAAAAAACATAACATTTAATTAACAATGTTTTTTTTAATTTACCTAATTGTTTGTGTGCCGTGACGAAAAAATCTGGAGTGGCATGCACTCATCTTTCCTATAAGTAAAGTTAATATTAATCTTCATGGGTATATATAATGTTTCATTTCAGCATAATGTAAACATTTAAATGGGAGATGTTTATTAGTCTTTCATTCCTGAGGTAGTACAGATAGTGATTGATTGAGACTTATCAATATATAAGCTTATTTGTGTATATCACACCACTGATGCAAATAATCTCATTAGTATAAGTATAGCAGTAATAACATTTTTGAAAAGCCAAAGTGAAAATTTCTTGATACGAAATAATCTCCTACAAGAGAACATGGCATTTGTTCAAACAGCTAGTGGATTTCTTATATCCTTTACTTCACCTCCTTCTACATTGAATATTTACCTAAGTAAAATTTCAAAATTTAAAACAAGAAAATACTCTTATTTTCCCTGAAAAACAGAGAAGTAAAAATGTCGTTTAAAGATAATTTATAATTAAGGATGTACGATAATTACATTTATTAATCTTCAAACAAAAGATTTCAATTTTGAATTATGTTGAACATTTTAGGTCTTTTATAAAATTATTATACTAGGAAAATTATGGCTCCTTAGTATTTAATAAAATCATTTTCCTTTCCCTTTATCAAAAATCATATCTGTTACAAGAATTTTTTCATGAATTTAAAATTTCATGAATTGTTTTATAAATTACTAATTTTGTGTAACGTTTGTGGTCAAATTTTCAAATTTTTTAATGAGTCATTTAGCGTCAAAAAATATTTTCTAAAAACAGAAATCGTACTTTAACACCCCTTTGAAGAATGTAGGTAATTTTGAAAAAAATTATCTCAACTCATTCTCCCTATAACGTTCTATTTTTAGGCATAGTTTCATTTTCATCCATCAAAAGGTATGGCTTGTATTGCTCTCACAAGCTTTGAGATTGAATTTACGAGTAAGTCAAAAGTTTTACATTTTATTGAAAAAAAATATTTCCCGTTATTTTAAAATTCTGAATATATTTTTCGTTTATTCTATTTCTAAGGTCAAAGATAATGTCAAAATTTTAAAACTCTAGCATTAGCAGTTTAGGAGAAAAAAATTTTTTCTAAAAACCGGTTTTTGGTCAAAAAAGTAACTTTCCCGTCATGCATAATTCCCAATGAACAATAGGGATCATCTACACTATGGGGCTAATTTTTTTTGTAAAATATGAACTTGATCCATCAAAGATTTTGGACTGTAGAGTGGTAACAAGCAATGTTAACACACTCACCCACCCACACACACAGACATCATCGAGAAAACTTCATAAAACGACTTTTGAGACATCAAAACATATAATTCCGTTAAAATGTAGAGATTGAATTTTTTCACGATCAGTATACTTTACTTATAAGAAAGTAAAAAGTTGTATTCCGGGTTCAAATTTCCAAATCAAGTTTTTTAAGGGGATATACATTATCAGATTCTCTAAGTCTAATATTGTACAGGGGACCAAAGTATTATTGTATCGAAATGCTTGTGTACAGACTACAGTCCACAATCTACAGTCCTATGAATCTACACTCTAAATAAGTAAATTTCAGAAACATATTTACAAATCATAATTAATAGAAGTGAAACTCTAATTAGTGAGTAGTTGAAAAGTAACATAGAATGTGTTGAGGGGATAAACTAGCTCATTACCATTGCTTAATAAAATATTACAAAACAACTGGACCAAAAAATTAAATTATGCATTGTTAATAATTTTATTTAACTATTTCAAACAAATTATTTTAGAATTATAAGTATTTATAATTAGCTTTATAAATATTTTTGCACTAAAATTTACATGAGCCAATACTTTTTTCTTTGATATTCGTGGATCAAAAAGAAGTAAAGTAACTTCCATTTAACTTTTAATACAAGTATAATACATAAAATATTGTTTTCAATGTATATGGAGGTATATATAAATAAAATGATGAAAAATAATATCATAGGACATGATCTATGAACAAATAGGCATACCTTAGCATAATGAGACGTAATTTTGTTCTGTTCTGTCAGGCAAAGCGCGAAGGCAACTGACGTGTTCAGACATGAATCTAACTAAAGGGTTCAAAAGTACACTTTCATTCATTCTAATGAGAAAACTACCCCACTACATCTTAATCTGACCTCATTCTACATTTAATACTTCAGACAAATTTTCCTATTTAGAACTTGAAAATATTTTAAGTATTTTAAAAACATTATAAAGTTTTTGTCTGTAATATAAAAAACATGTATGAAAAAATGTCGTTTTCAGATAATTTTTAATTTAAGATGTAGGATAATTTAATTTATTATTTTTAAAAGAATTTTTTTTTTAATTCTGAATAATGTTCTACATTTTTGCCCCTTATCAAATCATTATAATGGAAATTTTATGGCATGCTAGAGTTTTTTAAAAACTCACTTTTCTTTCCCTTAGTCAAAAATCATAAAAAACCATTTACTCTGAGTGAATGTTATTTTTTCCCACGTGCTATACTATGTTATAAGTTTGCTATAAATGTATATTGAGAAAAAATATATTGGTAATTAGTCACTTTTCATTCTTAAATCAAGTTCAAAGCCGATTTTTCTGTATAATTTTAAATTTAAAAGCTGGTAGCTTGAAATTTTTAAAAATAACGGTATGAACTATTAGAATAGAACAGTGAAAAAACTGGAAATTAGACAAAAACATAGAAGCCCTTCTATAGGACGAAACAGTTCATTCCAAAAACTTCAATATAACCCAATAATAATGTTATTCATAAACGTAAAAAAAATCAACATCTGATATTAAAATTTAAAATTATGCAACATATAGATTGATTAGAACATTTTGTTAGACAAACCCATCATACTATAAAAAGAATCAGAAATTATATGTTACATTGGCTCTATTGTTGTTGATTTTTTACATATAAGAATTTTATTCTTCTTACATCACATATTAATTCGTTAAATCATTTAAACATTTTCATAATACCTCTAAACATTATATTATTTCGGTTACTTCACTGAAAAAAATTCTAAGTCAATGTAAACAATGTAAAAAAAGATAAAAAATTCGACAAGTATAGCAGGTTATCCCTTAGTCTAGGATAAACAAACAGTTTTTATAGCTTTATTACTCTTTGCATTAATTGAAATTCATGAATTTCTTTTTATGAATTCCAATTTTTGTTCCATTTTTGGTCAAATTTTCATGATTTTTTTAAGAGCTGTTTAACGTCAAAAATTTTTTTTTGAAAACAGAAATCCTACTTTAAAGACCCTTCAGCGGAAGTGATTTTGAAAAAAATTACCTCATCTCATCCTCTACATAATGTTTTATTTTTATGCATAGTTTTTCATTTTGATCCGTCAAACGGTATGGCTTGTATCGCTCTCACAAGCTTTGAGATTGAATTATAAGTCAAAATTTTTACATTTTATTGAAAAAAAAATATTTCCCGTTATTTTAAAATTCTAAATATATTTTTCATTTATTCCATTTGTAAGGTCAAAGTTAATGTTAAAATTTTAAAACTCTAGCATTAGCAGTTTAGGAGAAAAAAAATGTTTTCTAAAAACCGGTTTTTGGCAAAAAAAAAGTGACTTTCCCGTCATTAATAATTCTTCCCAAACAATAGGGATCTTCTTCCCTATGGGGCCCATTTTTGTGTAAAATATCAACTTGATCCATCAAAGATTCTGGACCGTAGAGTGGTAAGAAGCAATGCTAACACACTCACCCACCCACACACACACACAAACATCATCGCAAAAACAACATAAAACGACTTTTGAGGCCTCAAAACATATAATTCCGTCAGAATGTCGTGATCGAATTTTTTCACGATCACTATACTTTACTTATAGTAAAGTGAAACAGTTTAGTAATCACTGGTGCAATGGAAAGGAAGCGCTAGTTAAGTTACTCACCGCCAGGCACCTCTAGTAGCGCCCCAGCTGAGCTCAAGGACATACGCCCTTCAAGTCAAAAGAAGATATAAGTAAACAAAAATACGAGTAAAAAGCAACAGCGTAACAACTATTTCATCCACCCTGGGCGGTCGTAAGATTTGCCTCCCCCCCCCTCTCTTAATCTTCAAAATTCCAGATAATCCTCAAAACATTTATTTTCATGAAAATACAATCAAGGATCTAATTTTAAACATCTATTATTAGTTCGAGAATTTCATTCTATTGCAGTATACACATATAGTCATCATCAATCAAAACCAAAGATTTAACAAAACAAAAAAAACGTATAATTCAAATCATAAAAAATAATTGTTAAATTAAATCAACCGGCTATGCAAATTGGATACACAAACAAAGGCTGGATATACAAACGAAGGAAACCACTCATCTTCCAAAATAAAAAGTATAATTAAAATAAAAAAAGTAATTGTTAAATTATATCAACTGGTTATGCAAACTGGATACACAAACATAGGCTGGATATACAAACAAAGGAAACCACTCATCTTCCAAAATAAAAAGTATAATTAAAATAAAAAAAGTATTTGTTAAATTAAATCAACTGGCTATGCAAACAATTATGATAAACTTTCCACTCCTTTAAAAAACTATTTTTAATTTGAAAATACTACAGTAGAAAAATCCGTTTAAAATTAGAAATATGAAACATAAAACCAATATCGACCATAAAAACTAATTTTCGTATAAATTCAGATATTTTGTAAGCTTTTTATTTCAATTTTTTTTATTATCTTTTACCCCCTCTTAAAATACCACCCCCTGGCACGTGCCACCTCCCCCCCTTTCTGCTACGCCACTCATAATTTTTTTTTTTTTTTTTATTTATTTAGGTTGATAAGTGCATCGTCTACTTGGACATTAGCACTGTCTCATTTTGTTCAGTTCTTTAGTTCCTCATATTTTTATTATATAATTTTATTTCCTTCAGGAATGATATCACTTCTTTGGAATATTTATTATCAGGGGCTAGTGCTTAATATTACTTTTGATGGTATGCCTGCAGACATCCTTTCTTGTTCTAATTGTGGACATTCTTCAATTAAGTGAGCCACCGTCAATATTTCCTTACATTTTGGGCAAGAGGGTCTTTGCTCTTTAGATAATAGGTAACTATGTGTAACTCGTGAGTGACCTACACGTAGGCGGTTTAATATCAAATTCGTTTCTAGATTTCCTGTTCCAGTGTTCATTGTTGTCCCAATGGATCCCATTATTTTCCGAAGTTGAGTAGTTTCTCCACTCATAATACAAAGTAAGTTATGCTACTATTCTATTTTTCCATTTAATGCACTGTCATAGTTCCATAGTTTCGCCTTTTTCTGTATTATCTATTTCTACAAGCAATTGTTAATTTTTTTTTTCTTATAATATAAACTCTACGTGATCTCAATTACACAATATATAAGTTTTCCAATGTTAATAATTAAATAAAAACTAATATATTTTCTTATTTAACAAAAATGTACCATTAATGTCACTTTTTGATGAAGAAATTTTGCTAAAAAACCCCCCATATTACAGTTCATCCTTTTATAAGGGGCTATTTTTTTGTATTTAATAAAATTATTATTTAAATAATAAATTTTTAAGTGATATTATTTTAGGCCCTCCAAATATCACTGCATACTCGTATCATGGCCCAGTTTGTGTTCAATACTGAGTATATTAGCTAAACCATGACTACTATATATCAAAGGTAGATTAACTGTCATCAGAGTAGATTATTATAGACCAATTAGAATTTGAACAGTCATCAAAGGTAGATTAACTGTCATCAGAGTAGATTATTATAGACCAATTAGAATTTGAACCGTCATTAAAAGGTGGATCAACTGTCATCAGAGTAGATTATTGTACACCAATTAGAATTTGAACCGTCATCAAAGGTGGATTAACTGTCATCAGAGTAGATTATTATAGACCAATTAGAATTTGAACAGTCATCAAAGGTAGATTAACTGTCATCAGAGTAGATTATTATAGACCAATTAGAATTTGAACCGTCATTAAAAGGTGGATCAACTGTCATCAGAGTAGATTATTGTACACCAATTAGAATTTGAACCGTCATCAAAGGTGGATTAACTGTCATCAGAGTAGATTATTATAGACCAATTAGAATTTGAACAGTCATCAAAGGTAGATTAACTGTCATCAGAGTAGATTATTATAGACCAATTAGAATTTGAACCGTCATTAAAAGGTGGATAACTGTCATCAGAGTAGATTATTTACACCAATTAGAATTTGAACCGTCATCAAAGGTGGATTAACTGTCATCAGAGTAGATTATTATAGACCAATTAGAATTTGAACCGTCATTAAAAGGTGGATCAACTGTCATCAGAGTAGATTATTGTACACCAATTAGAATTTGAACCGTCATCAAAGGTGGATTAACTGTCATCAGAGTAGATTATTATAGACCAATTAGAATTTGAACCGTCATTAAAGGTGATTAACTGTCATCAGAGTAGATTATTTAACCAATTAGAATTTGAACCGTCATAAAAGGTGGATTAACTGTCATCAGAGTAGATTATTTAACCAATTAGAATTTGAACCGTCATTAAAAGGTGGATTAACTGTCATCAGAGTAGATTATTATAGACCAATTAGAATTTGAACCGTCATTAAAGGTAGATTAACTGTCATCAGAGTAGATTATTTAACCAATTAGAATTTGAACCGTCATTAAAAGGTGGATTAACTGTCATCAGAGTAGATTATTTAACCAATTAGAATTTGAACCGTCATTAAAAGGTGGATTAACTGTCATCAGAGTAGATTATTTAACCAATTAGAATTTGAACCGTCATCAAAGGTGGATTAACTGTCATCAGAGTAGATTATTATAGACCAATTAGAATTTGAACAGTCATCAAAGGTGGATTAACTGTCATCAGAGTAGTTATTAAAGACCAATTAGAATTTGAACAGTCATCAAAAGGTAGATTAACTGTCATCAGAGTAGATTATTATAGACCAATTAGAATTTGAACCGTCATTAAAAGGTGGATTAACTGTCATCAGAGTAGATTATTATAGACCAATTAGAATTTGAACCGTCATTAAAAGGTGGATCAACTGTCATCAGAGTAGATTATTGTACACCAATTAGAATTTGAACCGTCATCAAAGGTGGATTAACTGTCATCAGAGTAGATTATTATAGACCAATTAGAATTTGAACCGTCATTAAAAGGTGGATCAACTGTCATCAGAGTAGATTATTGTACACCAATTAGAATTTGAACAGTCATCAAAGGTGGATTAACTGTCATCAGAGTAGATTATTATAGACCAATTAGAATTTGACCCTCATCAAAGGTGGATTAACTGTCATCAGAGTAGATTATTATAGACCAATTAGAATTTGAACCGTCATTAAAAGGTGGATTAACTGTCATCAGAGTAGATTATTGTACACCAATTAGAATTTGACCCTCATCAAAGGTGGATTAACTGTCATCAGAGTAGATTATTATAGACCAATTAGAATTTGAACCGTCATTAAAAGGTGGATCAACTGTCATCAGAGTAGATTATTGTACACCAATTAGAATTTGAACAGTCATCAAAGGTGGATTAACTGTCATCAGAGTAGATTATTATAGACCAATTAGAATTTGACCCTCATCAAAGGTGGATTAACTGTCATCAGAGTAGATTATTATAGACCAATTAGAATTTGAACCGTCATCAAAGGTAGATTAACTGTCATCAGAGTAGATTATTATAGACCAATTAGAATTTGACCCTCATCAAAGGTGGATTAACTGTCATCAGAGTAGATTATTATAGACCAATTAGAATTTGAACCGTCATTAAAAGGTGGATCAACTGTCATCAGAGTAGATTATTATAGACCAATTAGAATTTGACCCTCATCAAAGGTGGATTAACTGTCATCAGAGTAGATTATTATAGACCAATTAGAATTTGAACCCTCATCAAAGGTGGATTAACTGGGTCCATAGAGAATATTAAGTTAGTTTAAGGGTAAAAA
>JAPFBL010001566.1:0-10335 GCA_026182355.1 Hermatobates lingyangjiaoensis | reverse complement strand
TAGGTTTAAACAAATTGTACTAAAAATATTATTCTATAAAATTTATTTTTTCATTGAAATTCCTAAAAACTATATTTAATTTAAAAATTTTTTTGGAATAACAAATAAATATTTCATGAATGCTTTGGTATAAATTATATTTTGTTATTGTTAAATTAGATAAATATTAATAGTGTATCGTTTCTTTTTAATCATGTATAATTACATAATTAATATATATGGTTACCTAGTGTACAGTTACATAAGTTTTCAAGAAGGTTTAAACTAAATTCCCTAAGTAGTATTATTTAGAATATTCATAAAAATCTCTTGGGTATTTAAAATGCCTATTACAACAGAACAGTATAGAAAAATTATCCAGTGTTTTCTATGTAATTAGTGATTATCAAAACTTAAAAACGTAAAGATAATACTCAATATGTATCTTAGTTATGGTATTTAAACAATATTGGTAACAAATCACAAAATTAAGTGTGGAAGACATGCACGCTATGTCATCTCCCCTAAGGTCGGCTTGCCTCTCACTGTGTGTTTCCAACTATTCTTTGAAGGATATAAACGTATTTAGATGATAAATGTAAATCATATTTTATATTATTTTCTGATAACTTTTATTATAATTTCCTTTGCAATAAATTCAATGGATTGTAAAGAGATTTTATAGACATAGTTTGTGTCAGCATTATTGTCACAACACGATTGACAGCTCAATCAAAACTAGACTTTATTAGAAACATAAAAGGAAGCTTCTACAATTTTTCGAAGGATTATGGATTGGGCTGTTTGTATTCTTTGGATGTTTGTACGCTTGGCTGACCCCTAGATTTCGACTCCAAATTGGTTTAAGTATTGTAGTATATATTAGTCTTTTGTTGTGTAGAGTCAAATTTGATCTTTTATTGAGAAGTCTAGATAGCATCTTATATCGTCTCATTAAGTCTTGTCATTACAGTTAACGTATAAGTTTAATTTAAAGTGATAGTCAAGTTTAAGTCACGTATAAGTTAAGTCTTGTATGTGGATTCCACGTCAGTCGTTTGTCAATGTACATCCCCAGATATTGCACTACGTTAGCAATTGGGAGGGGAAAGTTGTTAGTGTAGTCTGGAAGGCAAGCTTGTCTTCTTAGTGTAAAGGTAATATGAATTGATTTCTCCGTGTTAAACTTAATTCTTTTCTTCTGGCACCAAGATTTTAGATCTAGTAGATGTTGTTGGAGGAATTGAATGGAACGAAAAAGATCTGAATCACAGGATAGAATTGCTGTATCATCTGCAAATCACCTTTCTTTCATACTATACTTTTATCCTCCTATATTCACATATAAAAATTATAAAGCAATAATACAGACCATCTCTCTAATTTTAAACCAATTTAAAATAATTTCTTAACAAACAGTTTTTATACAAACTTTGCAAAAAAAAAACTCTGGAACAAGACAAAGTATATAATCACAGACACGAGTGTAATTTAATTTTAGTCTTTTTTAAATGTAGTTTTCACGTTGATTACAATTTCAAATTTAGATAGAAGACTTATTCATTTAGAATAAATTTGTTTTGTATTCACGGAGAAGAGGAGTACCACACTGATCTACAATAACAGTTATGCAAAAAACACGTGACCTGGGTATCAATGCAATTGACCCACAAAGAATTTTATTTTCAAATCACGTATCAACTCTAAGCATCATTGTTTTTTTATAAATCTCCAACTTCTTTTTTTTTTTTTTTTTAAATTGCCAACTTGTAGGCTTAACAATTGTTATACAATATTTACTTGATCATATGATATTGATAAATATTTCAGAAGTTTAAGGTTTGTAGAAAATTTTTTTATTATAATTATGAAATAATTTAAGGAATAATTTAAGAAATTATAACTGCTGACCTATGATTAAGGGAATGGTAAATGGGAAATGTTATAAAACCACCCCTCAATAGTTGCTCTTCAAATGTTCCTTTTTAGGACAAGGTTTAGAATATTACATCTAAATGTTTCTTAGGGCAAGGTGCTGTACGTTTTAGCTGAATATCACTTGAGGATTAAAGTGGTGCATATCATATCTTCTAAATGTGTCACCTGAGGGCAATGTGACCCCCAGATAATATCAGTGGCTTAGCATGGGGGGGGGGGGGGGTGACACCCCGGTGGCACGTGCCAGGGGGCGGCAATCCGAGGGAATAATAATAGAAAATAGAAAAAAAAATTAAAATCATAAAAAGCTAACAAAAAATCTGAAATTTTATATTAAAATGACTTTTTAAGGTCGCCATTGTTTTTTCTTTACGTTTTATATGTGTAATACTGTTTTTAACGTATTTTTCAACTGTACTATTTGAAATACAAAATAAATTTCTTTCAAATTTTTCAAAACTAGTTTTTTAAGAGATAAAAATTTCACTATATTTGTTGTATAGCTATATAATTATATTAACAATTTTTTTATGATTCAAATAAATACGTTTTTGTTTTAAAAAATCGTAAGTTTTCTTCGATGGTGACTACAGATGTATTCAAGTACTGTAATAAGATGAATGTTTGGGACTAATAACAGCCGTCTAAAATTAGATCCTTGATTGTAATTCCATGAAAATAAATATTTTGAGAAGTTTGAAGTTTAAGGAATTATCAACGGCCAGAGGGAATCAGCGAGAGGGCTTAAGACCCGGGTGGCAAAAATTGTTTCTACTTCACTGACTATACTTCAGTTTCTCATTTCCTCAAGGTTTATCTAAACATGTCTATTTAAGACAAGGTGCTGATTATTATATTTAAATGTGTCCCCATAGGGAATGTATTGCTAAATACACTCGACCTTCGAGTTTCCGTACTTTCAAGTTTCAGTAATTTTTTTTTTCATCCCAATAACATAAATTAGTTTTAATTATCATCCGGGTATTGGTAATTCACAATGAGGGCAGAGTGAGACCGAATAACCTAGATTATTCCAATTTCCGTTATCTTAAGCAAACTATACCTTTATTATGCATAAACAATATTATTATTTCGTATTTTAATGCATAATAAACATAAACTAACTATATTCACCAATATTTGATGATTTTGATTGTGATTTAAGGCAAGGTGAGGAAGAGAATATCCAATTAGGCTACCAGTTACCAGTGTTACCAATTTCCGGATTTTTCTATTTCTGGACCTGCTCTATCTACTAGTACGGAAATTCGAGGGTTAAGTATATATCTAAATAACTGATTACAGTAACGTGTCACACATTGTATCTAAATATTTTTCTTAAGGACAAGATACATATTATTCTCTCATAGCCGAACATTATTTATACGTCAACACTGATCTTCTAAATGTTGACTACTCTTACCCATCCACATCTAATCTAAGGTGTTTTGCGATCGATTGCCGAAGGATGGATGATACAGGGGTTACTGTATTATGAACGGAGCCTCAAGGGTATCAGGTGACCTCTTTGAGTAAATAACTTTACTCTGCTATGCGGTGCTCTGCCGGAGCGGACAAAATACCACCGATAGAGCTTCAGGGATTTTCCCATGTAAGGAGAAGAAAGTACGGAGACCATCCTCCGAAAGCGAAGAGAGTCCAAAAGCGCTAACTAGTAGGAGCCAACCTCCCCACAAGTGCACATGAGGACCCGAAGAACGAGAAAAGAAGTTACTTTTTCGCGGAACATAGGGAGCCTGAATGGACATCAATGATGGTTTGTGCAGATTCTGCAAAAAGGAATAAATACCATTTCACCTGCTGACTGACTGTAAAGCAACTTTGCTATACAGAGGTAGGTGCTTTGGGACACCCAACAAAACCATAAAAAAAACTTTTATCTCTGGAACCAGCAAAAGTGCTGATCTTCTTGGAGGCGTAGAAGCTAACTACTGTTGTACTTTAGTACAGAAGGGGGAAGTACAATAGTTTTTTTAAAGACCCAGTGCTATAGTCACCCTCAAATAATAATAAT
The DNA here is from genome assembly GCA_026182355.1 of Hermatobates lingyangjiaoensis. NCBI lineage: Eukaryota > Metazoa > Arthropoda > Insecta > Hemiptera > Hermatobatidae > Hermatobates > Hermatobates lingyangjiaoensis. Next base: position 6,383 of record JAPFBL010001566.1, on the reverse strand, counting down.
AATACCCACCCACATCAAAAGCATTCCAACATCAAAGAAATACAACATTCGATTCAGACACCAAAATATATTTCAAAAACTGAAAATATCTTTCATTACAATGGACTTATAGTAAATAAAAATGGAATCAATTGACCTTAAACATATTCATCCAAAATGTATCAACATTCCAAAATCAATCGCTTTTTCCTACTATATAGACCATTTACTAAGAAAATAGTAAAAAATATTGTTTCCTATGAGTCTATAATTAATAACTATTCAATTTCAATATTATTACCAATTTTTCTTTATTAAATTTAATGTATCAATAAATTATGCAAAAAAATATCTGCAAGACATTAAAGAAATAGAAATCAACTATTTTTGATAAGTTTTCATCTTTTTATATAACTAATTACGTACATAGTTATTAGTCACAATATGCATGTTCATTCCTTTGTAGAATACTTGGTATACTTATTTTATTGTTAGGAGCACTAAAAACTCTTAATTTTTTTTTTTTTTTAGTATAGAATGTACTGAAAATTTACTGACTAAAGGTTAGGGTTTCTCGGCATCATTCTTCAAGTCCTATTGAAGTAGAAGCCCTTTGGAATCCTTTCCATTTATTCGACCCCTCTTGAACCTTCCAACTTCTAAGCTTTAGAAAGAAATACTTCTCCACTAGTGCGAAAGGAATTTAATTGGCTTTCACGTATAGCTTTTTAGCCTGAAATATAATAATTTATTTAAATTACATAACAATTGATGATTCCAGTTAACTTATTCAAGTTTCAAATCAAAAGCTCATTTGATAGTTACAGGAAAATGAATATTTAAAAACCATTCATTAGTAGTCCCCCTTTTTACTTTACTATATGTATAATATAGTGATCGTGAAAAAATTCGAACTCGAGATTTCAACGGAATTATATGTTTTGAGGTCCCAGAAGTCGTTTTATGATGTTTTATTGATGATGTATGTGTGTGTGTGTGTGTGTGTGTGTGTGGGTGAGTGTGTTAACATTGCTTGTTACCACGCGACGGTCCAGAATCTTTGATAGATCAAGTTGATATTTAACACAAAAATGGGCCCTAGTGTAGATGATCCCTATTGTTTGGGAAGAATTATGCATGACGGGAAAGTCACTTTTTTTTGCCAAAAACCGGTTTTTAGAAATCATTTTTTCTCCTAAACTGCTAACGCTAGAGTTTTAAAATTTTGGCAATATCTTTGACCTTACAAATAGAACAAGCGAAAAATATATTCAGAATTTTAAAACAACGGGAAATAGTTTTTTTTTCAATGCAATGTAAACATTTTGACTTACAATTCAATCTCAAAGCTTCTGAGAGCGATATAAGCCATACCGTTCGACGGATCAAAGTGAAACTATGCCTAAAAATAGAACATGTACAGAATGAGATGAGATATTTTTTTTAAAATTACATTCGACGAAGGGGCGTTAAAGTAGGATTTCTGTTTTCAGAAAATAATTTTTGACGCTAAACGGCTCATTAAACAATCATGCAAATTTGACCAAAAATGGAAGACAAAATTAGCAATTTATAAAAAAAATTCATGAAATTTTAATCAGAGGAAACAGCAATAAAGCTATAAAAACTTGTTTTTATCCCTGGACTAAGGAATCACCTGCTATACTTGTATTTTTTATACTTTTTTTACATTGTTTACATTGACTTAGAATTTTTTCGGTGAAATCACCTTAATAATCTAATGTTTAGAGATATAATGAAAATGTTTAAATGATTTAACGACTTATATGTGATGTAGGAAGAATAAATTCTTATATGTAAAAAATAGACAACAATGAGCGTATGAAACACATAACTTCTGATTCTTTTTATGGTATGATGGGTTTGTCTAATAATCAATCTATATGTTACACCATTTTACCAAGTTTAATATCAGATGCTTCTTTTTTTACGTTTTCAAATAACATTATTATTGGGTAATATTGAAGTTTTTGGAATCAACTTTTTCGTCCTATAGAATGGCTTCTATGTTTTTGTCTAATTTCCAGTTTTTTTCAATGTTCTAGTCTAATAGTTCATACCATTATTTTTAAAAATTTCATGTTCCAGCTTTTAAATTTAAAATTATGCAGAGAAGTCAGCTTTGAACTTGATTTAAAAATGCAAAATTGGTTAATTACCAATATATTTTTCCTCAATATAAATTTATAGCAAACTTATAACAGAGTACAGCTCATGGGGAAAAATAACATTCGTTCAGAGTAAATTGGTTTTTTATGATTTTTACTAAGGGAAAGAAAAGCGAGTTTTTAAAAGACTCTAGCATGCCATACAATTTTCTGTATAATAATTTCATAAAAGACCAAAAATGAAGAACATTATTCAGAATTAAAAAAAAATTCTCTTAAAAATAATAAATGAAATTATCCTACATCTTAAATTAAAAATTATCTGAAAACGATATTTTTTCTTACATTTTTTGACAGTTCAGGCAAAAACTTTGTAATGTTTTTAAAATACTTAAAATATTTTCAAGTTCTAAATTGGAAAATTTATCTTAAGTATTAAATGTAGAAGGAGGTCAGATTAACTATGTAAGAGAACCACGAGCTATTTGAGCAAAAGCCATGCTCTCTTGTAGGAGATTATTTCGTATAAGCAAATTTTCACTTTGGCTTTTCATAATGTTATTACTGCTGTAGTTATACCAATGATTGTATATACATTAATTGTGTGACATACAAAAAAGGTCTTATCTATTGATAAATGGATCAATCACTATCTGTACTACCCTAGGAATGAAAGACTAATAACATCTCCCATTTAGACGGTTATATTTTGCTTAAATGAGACATTATATATTACATACCCAAGAAGTTTGATATTAAGTTTACTTATAGTAATGTTGAGTGTAGACTGCTCCAGATTTTTTTTATTCTTATTACTTTATTCTACATTACTATTCGTTATTGTTATTTTATTATTATTCTTTAAAGAACTGCTTAAGAAAAATTATTCATATTAGAAAAAAGAAAATAAACATGTTATATTAAAATTAAAGAAATTTTTTTATTTGTGTTTTTTTTGTTACTTCGATCACAATTTCATGTATTAGAAGTAATTTTTGATTTCAGGGTTACTCCTTTAGCTTTTTGGTTTTGTAGCGGAAATCGGGTGGACACCCATTGGTGGCACTCCGTAACTATGTTTAAGCTTTATGACGACAGAAGGTCACGTGGCCATTGCCGTTTTAGTCGTGTCTGGGGATTTGTGGGGATTACTAGTTGAGAAAGATTTTGGGCAAGTGGGTTTGGATGAATTGAGAGTTTACTGTGAAATTTTTTGTAGAGGTCTTTTGCGTAGTCGCGAACGAAGAGGACTTTATAATTCTCGGTGAATGATTATGTTTGGACGTAAAATGGGAGATGGGAGAGTTTTCTAAACATTTTTGATCGGATGGCTTGTATATAACGAATATTTGAAGGTTTGGCAGAACCCCAAAGTTCTATAGCATAAGCCCAAGAAGGCTTCAGTTGTATATGTGGAGTGTGTCTGTTAGTGTGAGTTTTGATTTTCTGTCTAAGAGTCTTATAATGCGTTTCTAACGTTTGTTGGTCTCTGTAAAGAAATTTAAAATTAATCTTGAATGAGTCCATTATGAAATTAATATTTTTACATATACATCAAAGTCTTACAACGTTGTTTAGTAGGTGTGCAGTACCTTGAAAAAGGTTACATCCGTACTTATGTACTGTGTGTGCATTAGTAGTTCATTGATTCCATTCAAAAAGACTGTATATACACATATTCATAAAAATTGAAAGCAGTTCTTCTTGAATACATATACGAGTATATTTAAAAACATTATGTCTGATATCACTTACTTAACTTGTTGAATGTTTCTACAAACTTCGAAACATTTTCTTCAATTCTAGATTGTTCAAATCAAAGATTAGATCACCATACTTTTTCAAATTTATATTTGACAAGTTTCAGTGCACCGAATCATGTGCACTGAATTTTTTTCAACCTAGAATTGAAGAAAAGGTTTCGAAGTTAGTAGAAACATTCAACCAAGTTACTCGTAACTAAAGTGATATCAGACATAACGTTTTTTAAATTATATATATATATATATATATATATATATATATATATATATATATATATAAATGATCAAACCACAATAAGAAATGGGAAAACAAGACTAAGATCTTTCAACCGTAACAAGCGGTCTTCGTCAGAGTCAAAAACCCAACTGACTCTGACGAAGACCGCTTGTTACGGTTGAAAGATCTTAGTCTTGTTTTCCCATTTCTTATTTTGGTTGATCATTGATGGTTATTTCACGTGTTTATGTGAAATCTTTTTATTTATATATATATAAGATATTATATATATATAAATATTACATATATATTTACATGTTTTCTTTTACATAGGATCTGCTGCCTATTTATACCTATATTATATATATATATATATATATATATATATATATATGTGTGTGTGTGTGTGTGTATGTGTGTGTGTGTGTGTGTGTTTTAATATAACAGAGGTCACGAGAACACAAGAAGAAGAAAAAGTTTATATATGTGTATATATACCTATATATATTATATATGTGTTGAATCACAAACACAGAACTAAAGAACAAACAGACTTACTGTCTCCAATTTTCGGTTGAACCGTCATCAGGAGAGTTGAGATAGGGACACCAAGTGCACTTGTGAAGCGACGGTTGGAGACCCGACGGGTCTCTCCTGATGACGGTTCAACCGAAAATTAGAGACAGTAAGTCTGTTGTTCCTTAGTTCTGTGTTTGTGATTCATCGTGAAAAGTTTGTTGTCCTTTTGGATAGTTTTTCTGTTTACAATATATACGAGTTATATATATATATATATATATATTATATATATATATATATATACAGATTCAATAATATATCGACGTTTGATAGAATAGGTGTGTTCTCTAATCGGTGACCGTCTAATAATAATAATAATAATAATGTCTAATAATTGACCGAACCCCGATTTAGAGAACACACCTATATATATATATATTATATATATATATATATATATATATATATATATTATATTTTTAGGAAGCAGCCCTTCATTTATACAGGTTTGATTAAATAATACGCCATATTTACGGTTGACTAGTTTCCTTGTGTATTTCTCAAGGGATCTGAATAATCTTCTTGTACAAACATCTAAATTGAATAGAACATTTCCCATGGTTCCATTGTCTTTAAATCTTGCATTTCCACTAATTTTACTATTGTCACAACTAGTTGTGACTTTTGCGACAATAGTAAAATTAGTGGAAATGCAAGATTTAAAGACAATGGAACCATTGGAAATGTTCTATTCAATTTAGATGTTTGTACAAGAAGATTATTCAGATCCCTTGAGAAATACACAAGGAAACTAGTCAACCGTAAATATGGCGTATTATTTAATCAAACCTGTATATATATATATATATTATATATATATATATATATATATATATCATTAAAATTATCCGCAGTCTCGGCATTCACGATCTTAAGACTGAGAGATTCGATCCTACGAACTAACCTCCTGCTAACAGGGTTCAACTGGAAAAGGAGTTAGCAAAGTGACATGTTAAATTAAAATCGATGACTCATGCTTAGTCATTGCTATAAATAGATTAAAAGGATAGTAAAGGTTAATATAAAGAGAAGGTCAAAGGTCAATAATGAACAAGAAACAAGCGGTTAGAATAAAAGCTTGTAGAATTCGATCGTAGGATCGAATCTCTCAGTCTTAAGATCGTGAATGCCGAGACTGTGGTTAATTTTAATGATACCTGTTTAAACAGGTATCTACTGCCTATTTATATCTATATATATATATATGTGTGTGTGTGTGTGTGTGTGTGTGTTTTAATATAACTAATTTAATATTTTTAAAAAATATTATGTGTGACGACCTCGCCCCTAAAGTGATACAATCAATTATAAAGCGAGGCACTCTGCCCTAACCATATGCATTTAGGTATAGTGTGTAACACCCTTCACTAAAGAGATACGTTTGAATATATTGCATAACACCTTGCCCTAAAAGACACTTATAAATATAATATTTGACACCCTTTTCAAGAAAGACACATTTTGATATAATATTCTACACTTTACCTTGAAGAAATACATTTAGATGCAATGCGCGAAATCTTACCATAATGAGATATGTAGATATAATAAATGACACATTGTCCCCCCAAGGAGTAAATTTAGATCAGTGTCTAGGCAATATCGTCACAGAGAAGTTGTTTTTATCGTTTATTATATCAAAACAGATACTCTTTTTTCTAAAAAAAATTTTGAAATGTCCTCATCACAATATCTGCGTTGTAGAAGAAAAAACAA